>CAKAOI010050222.1:38956-74770 GCA_916701655.1 Sebastiscus albofasciatus | reverse complement strand
AAAATAAAAGTAAAAATAAAAAAAATAAAAACAAAAATTTTAAATAAAAATAAAAATAAAACAACAAAAACAAAAATTCTAATTCAAATTCAAATTAAGAAAAAAAATATTTTTTTAAATAAAAATGAAAATAAAAACAAAAACAAAAATAAAAATAAAAACAAAAATTAAAATTAAAATTATTTTTTTTTAAATTAAAATAAAAATAAAACAACAAAAACAAAAATTCAAATTCAAATTCAAATTAAAATAAAAATATTTTCAGATAAAAATGAAAATAAAAACAAAAACAAAAACAAAAATGAATACCATAAAATTAAAATTAAAATAAAAAAAACTAAAATTCAAAATAAAAATAAAAATAAAACAACAAAAACAAAATAAAAATAAAAATAAAAATAAAAAAATAAAAAAATAAAAATAAAACAAAAAAAACAAAAATTCAAATTCAAATTCAAATTAAGAAAAAAAATAATTTTTAAATAAAAATGAAAATAAAAACAAAAACAAAAATAAAAATAAAAACCAAAATTAAAATAAAAATTAAAATAAAAATAAAAAAAATAAAATAAAATTTAAAATAAAAATAAAAGAACAAAAAACAAAAAAAAACAAACAAACAAAAAAATTCAACAACAAAAACAAAAATTCAAATTCAAATTCAAATTAAGAAAAAAAAATAAAATTTCTTTTTAAATAAAAATGAAAATAAAAACAAAAACAAAACAAAAATAAAAATACATTTTTTAAATAAAAATAAAAATAAAACAACAAAAACACAAATAAAAATAAAAATAAAAATAAAAATAAAGAATATAGCACAATAAGATAGATAAATAAAAAATATAGCACTATAATGACAGCACGTGTTAATGTTATTATATCATTAACTGATTTGTTGCAGGTCTCATATATAAGACCATATTATGTGTAGCTAACTCTCCATGACGTTTTATTTTGGAGTTGGGGGATGAAGCCGTACCGGAAGTGTGTTCCGGCTGCTGAGGAGGAGGAGGAGGAGGAGGAGGAGGAGGAAGAGCAGCTCTGCCTGGCTGTGATGTGATGCCGCTGGATGATGGCTGCTTTCGGGATCCTAAGTTACGAACACCGGCCTCTAAAGAGGCCCCGACTCGGCCCTCCGGATGTTTACCCACAAGACCCGAAGCAGAAAGAGGTCAGTTATTGAACACCTTCAGTCTGAACATCCAATAATAGTGATTAATGGAAGATATCGATCAGCTAAGGAGCTAACGAAGCTAACAGCTAGCATACTTAGCTAGCCCTTCAGGCCTAGCAATAACAATGAACAGCTAGTTGTCAGTCAGCTAGCTTCAGTTTACTGGAGGAAAACAACCACTTTCATTAGATATACCTCAGTTTCTAAGCTATTTTAGCTTCACCTACTGATAGATGTTATTTAATCTGGTATAAACATCAAGCTAGCTTTAAAACAATCTGCTTTATTTGGTATTATTTAGTGAATGTAGCTCGAAGCATAGCTAAGCTCCAATTAAATATAAACTGTAACCAGGATTTAGCTTTGAAACAATATGCTTTTTTGTGGATTTTGCTTGACTGATAATGTTTTTAATCCAACTAGTTAGCTTAAACCTTCATAAAGCAGGCTGTACATTAATTTATAGCTGATGTGAGCTCAGTTTTTCAGATTGGAGTTTGGCCTAGTGCTTTTAAACAATCTGCTTTTTTGTGTGGATTGTTTGGATTGATAATTTGTTTGTTAGCTTGATGTTTTATGCTTAAACCTGCACAGTTAAACCTTTTATGACCTGCAAACTGTACATTCATTTATCTGATCTGTGCTCAGGTTTTTAGGTTGGAGTTTGGCCTAGCTGTAGCTGGGCTAGTGCTGCTCCTGATCTATTATTAACCTTAAATAAAGCAGATTGGGCTTTTTTATCCCATTGCAAATTTTCAAATAAATTTGCACAAACCTGCTGACACTCAAGGGCAGCTGGCTGTTAATACAGTCTTCC
Source organism: Sebastiscus albofasciatus (assembly GCA_916701655.1). Classification (NCBI taxonomy): domain Eukaryota; kingdom Metazoa; phylum Chordata; class Actinopteri; order Perciformes; family Sebastidae; genus Sebastiscus; species Sebastiscus albofasciatus. The sequence goes on along the minus strand of CAKAOI010050222.1, from coordinate 72,776 downwards.
CTACTATTGTGCATGTTGATAATAAACCCATCATCAACCCAGAGCAAAGTATAAGACTTACACAACAGTGCAAGCTAGCTTTGAAACAATATGCTTTTTAGGATTGATAATTAGGATAATAATGAACTAATAATTTGTGTTTTTAATCAAATGAGTTAGCTTCAACATGCACAGCTAAACCTTCATGACCTGCAGGCTGTACATTAATTTAAGATCTGTGCTTTCAGATTGTAGTTTGGCCTAGCTCTAGCTGGGCTGCTGCTGCTCCTGATCTATTATTAACCTAAATAAAGCAGATTGTGCTTTTTTATCCTTTGCAAATTTTCAAATAAATTTGCACAAACCTGCTGACACTCAGTGGGCTCAAGGGCAGCTGGATGTTTAATACAGTCTTCCCTACTATTGTGCATGTTGAAATTAAAAACCCATCAACACAGAGCAAAGTTTAAGACTTACACAACAATGCAAGCTAGCTTTGAAACAATATGCTTTTTTTGGTATTGTGTATGACTGATAATTTGTGTTTTTAATCCAACGAGTTATCTTCAACCTGCACAGCTAAACCTTCATGACCTGCAGGCTGTTCATTAATTTAACTGATGTGAGCTCAGTTTTCAGATTGGAGTTTGGCCTAGCTGTAGCTGGACTAGTGCTGCTGCTCCTGATCTATTAATAACCTAAATAAAGCAGATTGTGCTTTTTTTTCATTGCAAATTTTCAAAACAAATTGCACAAACCTGCTTTTCAGTGCCCCTGGAGCTCAAGGACAGCTGGCTGTTAATACAGTCTTCCCTACTACTGTGCATGTTGAAATTAAAAACCCATCAACCCAGATCAAAGTTTAAGACTTACATAGTGAAACAATCTGCTTGTTTGGGATTGTGCGTGATTGATGATTTGTTTGTTAGCTTGATGTTTTTAATCAAACGAGTTAGTTTAAACCTACACAGCTAAACCTTCTTGACCGGCAAGCTGTACATTAATTTAAGATCTGTGCTTTCAGATTGTAGTTTGGCCTAGCTGTGGCTGTGGCAGTGCTGCTGCTCCTGATCTATTATTAACCTAAATAAAGCGGATTGTGCTTTTTTTTTCCATTGCAAATTTTCAAATAAATTTTGCACAAACCTGCTGACACTCACTCAGTGAGCCTGGAGCTTTTCAGTGCCCCTGGGGCTCAAGGGCAGCTAGCTGTTACAATACAGTCTTCCCTACTACTACTACTACTGTGCATGTTGAAAAGAAACCCATCATCCGAGAGCAAAGTTTAAGACTTGCACAACAGTGCAAGCTAGCTTTGAAACAATATGCTTTTTTTGTGACTGATAATTTGTTTGTTAGCTTGATGTTTTTAATCCAACGAGTTGGCTTAAATCTGCACAGCTCACCTTCATGACCTGCAGGCTGTACATTAATTTAAGATAACTGAGCTCAGTTTTTCAGAATTGGAGTTTGGCCTAGCTGAGGTGGTGCTGCTGCTGCTGCTGGCTCCTGATCTATTATTAACCTAGAGGATAATCTGTTGATGTAGATGGAAAACTGACTGCTTTTACCTCTCTGGGGGGGATTGTGCCAACGTTGATGCAAATATCTCTAACAATGACTTAGTCACATTTCATTATAATTATGTCTCCATTTTACTGGTTTCAGAAATGAATTAAAAACATATGCTGATTCTCTCAAACTATCACTAGCTGGTCTGGGGGCAGAAATTACGAGATATTGTAGATGTAATAACTTTGCTTTTAATTTTCTATTAATATGCAGTGTTCTGCCAACGTTGATGTAAATATCCCTAACAATGACTTAGTCACATTTCATTAGAATTACGTCTCCATTTTCCTGGTTTCAGAAACCCAATTAATGAAGCACATATCTCTCAAACTACCACTAGCTGGTAGTCCTTTTAACAATGTCTTTATTGTTTTGTTTTTGTTATACAAACATCAGCATTATTATGCAATATATTCAATACATGGATTTACTTTAACAAACATAACATACCCCACACACCCACCCGTTCTCTCTTAACCTTTCCCTTTCTTACAGGGCCAAAATCAATACACAGCTTCACAGTTCCAATCAGACAATTAAACAAGTTAAATGGCACCTCTAACAAAATGAAGATACACATAAACAGAAAATAAATAAATAGAAAATAAATAATAAATAAAATAAAAATATTTTCAAAAACAAGAATCCATTCCCTTCTGAGGGTCTCCATTTTCCTGGATTCAGAAACCCAATTAAGGCAAGGCAGCTTTATTTGTAGAGCACATTTCAATTCAAAGTGCTTTACATAAACATTCAAGAACATTGCGACAAAGTTCAAAAGACCATTAAGACATAATTAAAACAGTTATAAAAACATTAAACATTAAAGATTAGAAAATAAAAGCTAGGATAGAAACTAAAATAGAATATAACACACAAGAGTAAAAGCTCTAGTGCAGTATATAAGATCATTATCTGGTTTAATAAAAGGCAGCAGCAGCAAATAGGAAAGTTTGAAGCTTTGATTTAAAAGAACTCAGAGTTGGAGTTGGTCCTGCAGGTTTCTGGGAGCTTGTTCCAGATATTTGGTGCATAAAAACTGATTATGAATGTTTATTTATGACTCTGGGGACACTAAGCAGACCTGATCCAGATGAACCTGAGAGGTCTGGATGGTTCAGGACATAGCAGAAGATCAGAAATGTATTTTGGCCCTAAACCATTTAGTGCTTTGTAAACCAGCAGCAGTATTTTGAAATCAATTCTCTGAGAGACAGGGAGCCGGTGTAGAGACCTCAGAACTGGACTGATATGATCCACTTTCTTGGTCTTAGTGAGGACTCTAGCAGCAGCAGCTTTCTGAATCAGCTGCAGCTGAATGATCGATTTTTTTAGGAAGACCAGTAAAGATGACATTACAGTAGTCAAGTCGGCTGAAGATAAATGCTTGGACTAGTTTTTCCAAATCCTGCTGAGACATCAGTCCTCCAATTCTTGCTATATTCTTCAGGTGATAGAAGGCTGTCTTTGTAATTGTCTTAATATGGCTGTGTAATTGAGCACATATGGTGATTCTCTCAAACTACCAGTCGCTGGTCTGGGGTCAGAAATGATGAGATATTGTAGATTTATTAACTTTGCATAATTTTTTTATTAATATTGCATTGAAATATGTGTTTCAGGATGAGTTGACTGCACTGAATGTGAAACAAGGATTCAATAACCAACCAGCTGTGTCTGGTGATGAACATGGCAGTGCCAAAAATGTCAACTTCAATCCTTCAAAGGTAACGACTCTTTTATGGCATGCCACTTGTTTGTATTTTTTGTGTGATTGATTCGGCCTAATCATTACATGTTTCCCCTCACTGCTTTCACAGATCAGTTCAAACTTCAGCAGCATCATTGCAGAGAAGCTGCGTTACAGCACGTTTCCAGACACGGGGAAACGCAAGCCGCAGGTCAACCAGAAGGATAATTTCTGGCTTGTCACAGCAAGGTCACAGAGCTCCATCAATAACTGGTTCACGGATTTAGCGGGGACTAAACCTCTGACACAGCTGGCTAAAAAGGTAAGACCCTGGCGTGGCTATAAAGCCACCTCCTTACTAAATGATGAGACGTCATCTACTTTGTACTACCTTAGCCTCGGCCTCTGCACTGTGCTTGGATTGGCTGGTTAATCAGGGTGATTCTCTGCACAACACTCTCCTGTGCATGGTTTTTGTTTTCATGTTTTCATGTTTTCATCTTCCGATTCTACTGATTTGGAAAGGACTGGGATGTATTTTCAGGCTGTCGACAAAACCCAACATTTTCCACCCATGTCCACAAGAAAGGAAATGGATTCCCACCCAAAATTCAAAGCATTTACTTTGTTAAAGTTCAAAATAAAATAAAAAAGGGCCTTTATTTTTACAGCTATGTGATTACCAATAATAATAAGATACATATTTCTGTATGTCTATTGTCTAGTCTTACAAATACTAATGAAAAGAGGCTATTTAGTGTTGTCTGTCATGAGGTTATTAAGTGGCTGTCAAAATAAAATGTTTTCTATAATAGGGCTGCAACTAACAATTATTTTCATTGGTGATTAATCTGTTGATTATTTTCTTAATTAATCGATTAGTTTGGTCTATAAAATTGTGAAAAATATTGATTAGTGTTTCCCAAAGCTCAAGATGACGTCCTTAAATGTGTCGTTTTGTCCACAACTGAAAGATATTCAGTTTACTGTCAAAGAGGAGTCAAGAAACCTGGAAATATTCACATTTAAGAATCTTATTTAGCACATTTAGACTTTTATTCTCCTTAAAAAATGACTCAAACCAATTAATCAATTATCAAAATAGTTAGCGATTAATTTAATAATTGACAACTAATCGATTAATCGTTGCAGCTCTACTCTTTGATATGCTAACATGTTGTTGAATGAAGCATGTTGAATTCACTGCTAAATGCTAATGTTACTAAGCTACATACAGTGGAGCCTTACAGCGACAAAGTACATCTTAGACTGAGGAAAGTTACCCAAGTCTGACCATTTGAAGACGTCCTACCATCATCCCTCTTAATGACCGGAAAACACATTTTCGACGTATAGTGAACATTACAGCCTCACAGGGCTGCTAGTGTTGCTCTATACTTGTAGTTTGTCTTAAAGCTTGCCCAATACTCCTAGAATGCAGATATATCAGTGCATGTTTACATTCATTGTGCAAACACCTCCTAGTTTTACGACGTCAGCCCGCAAATTTAGCTTCACTTGTGCTGTGGTTTGGCGAGGCTCGATAGCCGTTTGCTTGCCAGGACAGCCTGGGCAGAGGTAGCTAACAACAAATTAGGTGTGGAGGAGAAATTTACGTGTCAGTTGTGTGAAAGCCAAGAAGAGAAAAACGAATGGTGATAAAACAGTCCCCAAACTCTCCTGGACGATTCAAGTCAACACCACAAAAAGAAGAACAATGCAGAAAAAAGTAAGTAATGCAGCGTTTGTTTATTTCCTCGTTAAAACAACCCAATTGATGCTTCTGTTTAAAACAAGTCTATTGTTTGTCTTGTTTGGGTGTATTGACCCAAAACACAATGAATGCCATTGTTAGTGTTGTTAGTGGAAACAGGTTTTTATCGCTGTGTGTTATTTAAACACACAAATCTATTATTTATAGATTGTCTCGTGAGGTGTTTTTATTCATTATCCATTGTTAAATAATTTCCTCTGTAAGTGCTCTTACAAGTGGCAGCAAATAGGTCTTGAATATTGAAAACATCAGGTTAAATTGAAGGTGGGCTTTCTATTTATATATTTATGAAAGCCTTTTATTATTTACAATTACGTTGTAGTTAATGTATTTTCTTTTAATCCTGCTTGCGTTGCTACATATATACACGTTTCATTGTTTTCTCACTACAATGAACAATGTTTTCCAACTGTGCTTATTACTGACTTCTGACAGATCACTTTTCCAGACGTACACCAGTTCCAGGTTTTCTGCTCAGCTGCTTTATTCAGACCACAGAAGAAGAAACATCAGGGAAAACACAGCAGATGTCTTTAATTGAAATTGTGGACGTTTATGCATGCAAATCCTCCAGTGCATTCATTTTCATAACAGAACAGGCAATTTTGGAAAGGAATTATCATCTAACAAAAATGTTTATTTTATTGCGACAGACTTCTGAAGCCTGTATTAACATAATTTAATTTAACACGTGTATCTAATGTATATTGTTTATCCCATGGTTTGACTGTACCGCCATCTGTTTGGAAACTACTCTTGTGATACTAAAACAGTTTTAATAAATTACTTTGACCATTTTTTCTGGCCATTTGTGGTGTTTTGAGAAATGTTCTTGCTGTGTTTGCATTGTTTCACTCAACATTACTGACGCTCATGAAATGTTTTCGTCACAGGTTCCAATCTTTAGCAAAAAGGAGGAGGTTTTTGGATACTTGGCCAAGTACTCGGTCCCTGTCATGCGCTCAGCATGGATGATCAAGATGACCTGTGCGTATCACGCAGCCATCACAGAGACTAAAGTCAAGAAGAGGCATGTGATTGATCCTTGTATAGGTAAGCAGGTGACATTAAACGTTGGTAAAGCAGCGTGTTTTTCATTGTTTCTCGCTGTTTGTGCTGTGATAGATGATATGCTTTCTTCTATGGGATGATTCGATTTCTTTAAGTAGAATATGTTCTGCCATTTCTTCCATTTCTGTGTCTTTAAGATGTATTTCTGTGTGTTTGTGTGTACAGAATGGACTCAGATTATTACTAAGTACTTGTGGGAGCAGCTTCAGAAGGTGGCCGAGTTTTACAGACAGTTTCCCAGTCAGGGCTGCAGCTCGCCACTACCAGCCACTCCTGCTGACGTGGAGACGGCCATGAAGCAGTGGGAGTACAACGAGAAGCTAGCCATGTTCATGTTTCAGGTCAGTTGACATGTTACAGTGGAATTATTATACGGTACTGTAACCACATACATTTTTTTTCCAGTAACGCAGTAGTGTAATACGCTACAATGGATCTTCACTATTACCTTAGTTACTGCTCCACTGAAAATAATGTTACAGGCTTTAATTGAGAAATTGAGACATGCTGTAAAGTCTGTCTTTCAGATAAATTTTGAACAACAAAGTATGTTGTTTCAAATGTTTTTTTATTGTGATTTGTCAAGTATTAAAAACTAATTTGCTTTAACGTGTTATTGTGTTAACTTTGATAGCCCTAAAATAAATACATAATAAGAAAAATAAAATAAATAAATAATGAATAATACATTTTAAATAATAATTATTATTTTATTACTTGTATAACTTATACTTCTGCATACTTTACCTACCTGATTCCTTGAAATGAATAATGCATATTTCAGTCAATGAATCCATGAATGAATGAATTCTAGGTCTCCACATTAACACTGTGATTCTCTCGTTCATCTGCTTGACATTAAGATGTGTTTTGGTTTCTGTATTCAGGATGGTATGTTAGACAGACATGAGTTCCTGACGTGGGTGCTGGAGTGTTTTGAGAAGGTCCGACCTGGTGAAGATGAGCTTCTCAGACTTCTCCTGCCACTTTTACTACAGGTATACCCCCCCTCCTCTATATCCGTTTACTATCATCTCTATCATCACTCATGCACTGATGGATTGCTTTTTGGGAAACATGCAGTCCTGCTGAACATTCACACAGCTGTACACAGTCACACACACATACTCAGTGTTATGACGGACTTCTACAGCTGTCAACAGTTTATCAGGAACCAGTTGTGTGTCTTTGACCTTTGCTGACGGAGGCCCACGGAGGCCCCGCAGCCCCTCATTCTGTTTCTATTTCCCAGCGGACCGATGTTAATGGATGCTGAGTGCTGTGGGTAATGCTGTGAATCTCTCTCTCTTCCGTCCCACAGTACTCAGGGGAATTTGTACAGTCGGCTTACTTGTCACGGAGGCTGGCTTACTTCTGCACACGCCGCCTCAACCTGTTGCTAAGCGACGGGAGCCTGGGCCCCGGCACAGGAGGGCATCCAGCCCATGGCATGTTGACGCAGCAAGGTAACGCCCTGCCCCCCACCCCGACCTCGCAGCCGGTGGGAGGGAACCAGCTCCAGACGGCTTTCACAGACTTCTACATCTGCCCTCAGCACCGGCCTCTGGTGTTCGGGCTCAGCTGCATGCTACAGGTATAGTGTGGTATAATATGTTCATTTTGACTTATACACGATGGATACATGGAATATAAAATTCATTTATTGATTCTGTTTTTCTTCCCCCTTGTTATTTTGTGTCTTGTTATTGTCCCATCAGAGCATCGTGTTGTGTTGTCCCAGTGCTCTGGTGTGGCATTACTCTCTAACAGACAGCAGAAACAAAACTGGTTCACCCCTGGACCTGCTGCCCATCGCTCCGTCCAGCTTACCAATGCCAGGGGGAAATACGGCCTTCACACAGCAGGTACATGTCTCCACTTCCTCCCACTATACAAAAGTAAAGCCAAAATATCCCGGATACGAAAGCTGCCATCTTGAGATTTTGATGTCATTCGGAGCCAGAGTCTGCACAGTAGTGATCGGGGAGTGGAGCCGTGGTATCGAGGTTTAATTATAATAATTATAATCTCTATACATACATTTATGATCAAAGTGAAACATATTCTATTACACAGACTCGTGACGGTTATGGAAAGTTGAAGTTATAGCTCCTTGACTACTTCACTCAGAGCAGCTGTCAATCATGACGTCTCACCCCCTTTTTGTAGCATCAAATAACAAATTAAAACCAAACTTATCAGAAAAATGAACATTGAACATCGATCAGCGTGATAAGAACTACCTAAAATGACAGTAACTATCTTTGGGAAAAATGTATTTGACGTGTACTTTGACTTTTTAGTTCGGCCCATGGGGGGACATGGAGGGGGGAGATCCAGATGTTTTGGCTTCACTTTGGGGAGCTGTCATGTCGTCCATCTTTATACACAGTCTATGATTAGAGGGAGAAGGGAAAATGGGGTGGTTGTCTTGCAGCATAAATGTCCCAAAGCTTCTCTTACTGTAACTTATGCAAGAAATAACAGCTAATAACAGCATTTCTAGCAGCTTTCAGACTTGTCCTGTTTGAGTCATAAAATAAGTGTTCATTTCTCCATTGCAAAATGTAATGACTCAGATTAAGGAAACGGTAGTTTTACAAAAAATCCTCTGCTGAATGCGTTCCAAGATGAGCTGTAAATGTGTGTTAAAAGCACAAAGGCATTGTGGTGGTTCTCTCGAGATATCAGGATAATGTTTCCTACCTTTTCTTTCACCACAGGTCCGTACGAAGTTGAGAGAAATCGAGGAGCAAGTGAAGGAGCGAGGCCAGGCCGTGGAGTTCAGGTGGTCGTTTGACAAGTGTCAGGAGACCACAGCAGGTTAGAAAGCTGCTCCTTTAATGTCTGCAGAGACTTGTTTACAGCTCGTACAACAAGGTCAGTGTTTGAGATGATTTCTGTGATCTGTTGCCAGGCTTCACCATCGGGAGGGTTCTCCACACCCTGGAGGTTTTAGACAACCACAGCTTTGAGAAGTCCGACTTTAACAACTCACTGGATTCACTGTACAACCGAATATTCGGGTCAGGTCAGAGTAAAGATGGCCATGAGGTAAGGATAGATTCCCCTCACCTCTCTATTTTTTATTATTAATAAAGCATGAAAAAAAATCCTGAGACGTGCATGATTCATTAAAAGGCAACGTTACAGTGTTCACCTGGGGCTGGATTTGTTTTGCTGTGCTGATACCCTGTGATAATAACTGATCATCAGACTATAAAATGTTGCCACAAGTTTCTATTTTTAGCCGTATTGTCTCATGTGGTGCATGTTTCTGTCCAGATGTCCCCAGATGACGACGCGGTGGTGACCTTGCTTTGTGAATGGGCCGTGTGTTGTAAGCGCTCTGGCAGACACAGAGCCATGGTGGTGGCCAAGCTGCTGGAAAAGAGACAGGCTGAAATAGAAGCTGAGGTAAGAGACACGCCACTGCCCTCTGAGAGTTACTACCACGCGTCTCTGTCTCTCGCTTGCTCTCCTCAGCTCCAAACTAAATGTTTCAGTAGTGATCAGGTTAACACTAGGACCGCCAAAGCCCACGCCATTTAACTTTACTTTGTGGTTCCAACATTTGAATGATTCCGTCACTGTGTAGGATATGTTTCCCTCCTGCCCTGACTTTTCCTAAATACGTATTCTGCACATGTCTGTATTGTCATATTGATCGTATTACATATAGAAAGCCAAATAAATGTTGTTGTTTTTCATGACATAAGCCTCCTATAGTCGCCAGGCGTAGCGCCGATAACCGCTGCTCCTCTTCTCCGACTCTTTAATAATAATATGAAATGACCATGTGCAATAAGTGTTTTTACATTTTTGTTTTTGAGGAGAAGCCTCGCCCTTCTCAGCAACTACTATTCTGCTTTGAATGGCACCATGTGTTATGTTTCATCTGACAGACGCTCGTGGTTGACCTCAGATGTGTTCTGATGAGCTTTAGGAGTCAGCAACTTCTCTCTCCAGCCGTTAAAGTGACAGGGGGTCCCTTTGTGAGGGTGGGGCCCGTTTTAATCGGGTGAAACATAGAGGCCGATCCCGGCAGTGCCCGGCTGTAAACCTGTGCGTCATGCAGCCTGCGGAGGCTTCCTCTCTGCCCTTTTGGCCTGGGCCTCCCATGGGTTTCTCTCTGGCATAAGCAAAGACGTCCATGGCTCTGGCTTGGCTTGTCTCCGTGACATGACTCAGGAAGGACTCAGCCAGACATTTCTCTGTTCTCGGCTGAGATGGACGGTATAGCACTGCAACACGTGTCTTTCGTGTTTGTGTTATTAGTTGCTAATGAATAGGAAGCATTTTCCAAAAGGTTTTATGCACGTTTGTATTCCCAAGGGGTTGAAAAACAACAACGAATATCCGAATACCAAAATTGAGAATCGATTACGTACCAAACAAACAAATAACCTAATAGTCAAATATTCGGGTCCAGCCCTACAAATAAGAAAAGCTTGATAACAGGTTTTCTACATTTGCTGCTGTGTGTTGTCTGTTTTGCAGAGGTGTGGTGAGTCGGAGGTGGTGGACGAGAAGGGCTCCGTGTCATCCGGCTCCCTCTCAGCCGCCACACTACCAGTCTTTCAGGATGTGCTGCTACAGTTCCTCGATACTCAGGCCCCCACACTGAGTGAGTTCATCCTGCAGCCGTGATTCTCAAATATGTCAAACTTGATCTAACATGGAAGGAACTTTATATCCTTTTGTCTTTGCCTCTTATTTCATTACTCAGTGCGTATTTATAATAAATGATTTGGCAAGGGAACCCAGGTATTAAATTATTCAAATCCCATTTCCCCCTCTGCAGCGGAGCCCGGGAACGAAAGCGAGCGAGTGGAGTTCTCCAACCTGGTCCTGCTCTTCTGTGAGCTCATCCGTCACGACGTCTTTTCCCACAACATCTACATGTGCACGCTCATTTCCCGCGGCGACCTGGCTTCTGACTCCCACCTGCCGCGCCCGCGCTCCCCCAGCGACGAGCCCTCGGATGAGTCAGAGCGCAAGGAGCAGGATGCAGGCAGCAGTGTCAAGATGGAGGCATGTTGAAGGCATCTGTTGTTGGTGTTGTGGAGTGTGATGACTCATTTATGTAGAAGGGTGGTAACACGAGGCTATTGCTTGTTCAACAGGATACCGGTCTGTCGGAGTCGATGGAAATCGATCACAACTCCAGTGCTAATTTTGACGAGGTGCGAACAACGTTTTATATTTCCTTCCATAATGCATAAATTATATTTCTTTTGAAAATGTGGAATTCCTCGCGTACCCTTGTGTGAAGTCATTTAATTTGTCTTGCAGATGTTCTCTCCTCCGATGCACTGCGAGTCCAAGGGGAGCCCCTCCCCGGAGAAGCCAGCTCCAGAGCAGGACAGCAAGGCCGGCTGTAAGGACAAGGGCATGGACCCCGCCTTCCCTCAACTGTATGAGCAACCTCGCCACATTCAGTACGCCACTCACTTCCCTATTCCTCAGGTAAGAGAAGAACTCACTTGACATTTAAAAAGAAATCACAGAAAAATACTCTTCTGGTTTTCTTTACAGGAGATATTTCAGCCATGTTTGTCTGTCTCACATGCGTCTAACAGAACACACACTTTAGTCAATACACAGGCTGCGTAACGGCTCGTGTTTCACGTGTGCTATATGTGCGTAATCACACCCCAGTAGGATAAATTTCTGAGCAGCAAAGCATATTTTTTTCTGCTTCAAGACAAGTTTCTTTTGTTTTACATGCGTAACTTCAGTGTTTATGTATTTTGCTGACAAAACGCAGATGACTTCAACGCTGAGCCTAAATGCATCCTGTGTAGACAGACGGAGGACTGAAGCTGCTGCTCTGCTAACAGGCGGATTTAACTATGCAGACAATGTGTTAGAATCTAAAAGATATTGTATCTGAAAGTTTTGAGTCCTTTTCTAGTGTGACTGCATTTAGTGGCGTAGTGGACAATAATCTTCATTTCCAGAGTAATAATGCCTACTAAATCATTTAGATCCAGCCCGGAACGTTTAAATATTAGAGCTCAAGCTATTAGTCATTAGTTCATCAACAGGAAATGAATCAACTATTTTAATAATTTAATTCATTTTTCAAGCAAAAATGCTAAACAATGACCATTTCCAGCCGCCCATTTGTGTGGATATGCTGCTTTTTTTTTGTTTTTTGGGACATTGGGCTGTTGATAAAAAAAAAAAAAAAAAACAATACTTTGAAGAGACCACCATGGGCTTTTAGACCATTTTCTAACATTTTACAGAAATTATTAATTTGGTTAATCGAGAAAATAATTGTTAGATTAATTGATATTTAAAAAAAATGTTTGTTGCAGCTCAACTACATTTGATCAATAGCAATTCTCAACTAAATGATCTTAAGTGGCTTAAAGTTAATATTTGCAAATTATACCTATTTTGAATCTCCAATTGTATTTTTTTTATAATTTGTATGTTTTCTAAAGGTGGCTGAAAACCCAGTACTCAAAATTCTAATACTAAAATTAGAGGAAATGTCTTTTCTTATAATTTAACTATGCATTTTTAACATCTGTCTGGCCCAAATTGTTTGTTTTGCAGGTTATTTAGTGCATCCAGTATAAAAGGATCATTTTTAGATCATTTTAGGTTGTTTTTCCTCTTGATTTGTCCCGTCTGTCTCCCTTAAACAACAACATTCCAGCGGCTGACAAAATATGTTTACATACATTTTTGTCTCTTTGTCAATTTCCTTCAGGAGGAGAGCGCCAGCCACGAGTGCAACCAGCGGTTAGTGGTCCTCTACGGCGTGGGCAAACTGAGGGATGAGGCGCGACACACCATCAAGAAAATCACCAAAGACATCTTGAAGGTGCTGAACCGCAAAAGCACAGCAGAAACAGGTAACGGTGTTCCTGGGTTTTATCAGCCGTTGACTGATCGCTTAATGTCCCGTGTTTCACATTTACTGATGTTTTACATTACCTCAGCTGCAGGCGGGCCGTTTGTCTGGCAGCAAACTGCCATTTAAGATTACTTGCTCACCTACTTTTCATGTTTAATGATGAACATGTTGTCGGGGAAATTGCTTTGAAGTTTAATACGTGTCCCCCAGTTTTATGGACTGGACTTCTTTTTTTTTTTTGCATCTCTCTGCTGAAAAAACCACATGACAGAGATCATGTTTTAGCAGACAACAGCAGCTTTATCATGCTTGGATGTTTGTAAAACATCATTCACATGCAGGCTCTCTCACTGTGGCCGTTCCGGCTGTTATCATCCTAATAACTCTCCTCTTTGAATACATTTCATTTGTATTCCCTCTCCTCTGCCCTTCTTAAGAGGACAGGCTTTCTTTATCGACCCCTTAGGGGGCTTGTATCACTCAATCTTCTTTCCACCCAATTTCTATGCTAACAGCCCTCATCTGTTCACAGCCACTTTATCTCAGATACATGTGACCTTATTAAGGCGATTTAAGTTTTTTTCCAGAGATATAATTGCATAGATTGGAGTGTTTTGTGTCACCTTATCACATCAGCTGTGAGCTGATGATGACCTTCAGCTCACAGCGGCTCACAGCGATTTCTCTTAAATGAAAAGCACCACTTTTCCTTTTCCTTTAAAGGGCCTTTACAGGCAGCGTCTTTTCCACTGACGCTTCAAATCGAAGGAGGCTGGAAATAAGATAACAGACCATCGGCTTAACTCGATTTCACGGCTGGCCTGCTCGGCAGACTGGACAGAATACCGCTGACCAGCTATGAGTTTGCTGCTCCCCTCTCTTATTTCTTATTCTCCTCTCTTTCCTTCACATACGCAGGAGGCGAGGAGGGACAAAAGAGGAAGAGGAGTAAGCCGGAGGCCTTTCCCACCGCAGAAGATATCTTCTCCAAATTCCAGCACCTCTCCCACTTTGACCAGCACCAAGTCACCTCCCAGGTCAGAGCAGGAAACCCTCGTTCTTTCACGTCCTCGTGGTTCACACAGTATGTAGGAATGAGTTAATTAGCCACAGGGTTTATTAATGCAAATAACTTTAAAAACAGAAGACCTCCCAAGGTGACTCATTTGAATGTAAATGTAATTTGAATATATTTTGATTTCTCTTGAGATGTCTGAATACAATTTGAATGTTTAATGCACTGAGGTGGCTGTCACTTAAAAAACACAGCAGAACATAATGAATTTAGATCTCTCGGTGGTAGTAGAGGACGTTGTAATGGAGAATATGGTTGATCCAAAATGAAATACTGTCAATAATGAAACATGAAACACTGAGAATGAAATTATATATAACACAATCAGGGTTCAAGTCTCTATGGAACAATACAGATTTAAAAAGTGGCCCTGTTTTGTAATTTAAAGTTATTTTTATGTATAAGAACAACTTTCCAATAGCATAACGGTTGTGTTAGCACTTGCTTAGTTACTTGCTCAGCGTTAGATGAGAAGATTGATATCTGTCTGTCTAATATGAAGCTACATCCAGGAGTCGTTAACTGAGTTTAGCATAAAGACTGGGAACAGGGGTGAAACAGCTAGCCTGGCTCTGTCTAAAGGTAACAAAATCTGCCAACCAGCACCTCTAAAGCTCACTAATTAATATGTTATATCTCACTTGTGTGAAGACGAGAGAAGATTTGGTTTTATGGGGGTAATGTGCTGGACTATTTCTTGGTTAGGAGTAGTAGCATCCTGGAGTCTTGTTGCGGAGACTCAATGAAGTCACTGTACCAGGCTAGCTTTTCCCCCTGCTTCCAGTCTTTGTGCTAAGCTGGGCTGTAAATGTTGTTGTTTTTGCATGTTAATGATGTCTGACTGTTTTGTTTGCGTGCAGGTGTCCAGAAATGTGCAGGAACAGATCGCCAGCTTTGCCTTAGGGATGTCTTATCACCTGCCTCTCGTCCAGCACATTCAGTTCATCTTTGACCTCATGGAGTATTCCCTCAACATTAGTGGCCTCATAGACTTTGCTATCCAGGTACGAGCAGCTTCATCACTGCTGTCATTTAACAAATCTCTTTTAATTCCTTCATTGTTATTAATGGTGTGTGTGTGTGTTTTGTAGCTTCTGAATGAGTTGAGTGTGGTGGAAGCCGAGCTGCTGCTGAAGTCGTCCAGCCTGGTGGGCAGCTACACCACCAGCCTGTGTCTGTGTATCGTCGCTGTGCTGAGGAGGTACCACTCCTGCCTCATTCTCAATCCTGAGCAGACTGCGCAAGTCTTCGACGGGTACGTCACTTACAAGCTTAGATTTTAATTGGTGGCCCAAGTGTGGGACGGGTATATATTGGTTTTGTAGTTGTTACTGAGATTGAATTCCAACCCTACAGGCATGTTTACCAGCGTAAAAGAAGTGAGTTAATCTTATAATTAAAGTAGTAAAAGGGTTGTTTCACGTTGTAACGGCAAATAAAAGAATAGCTGGCGGTTCGCTCTCTCTGCGCCTCATTCGACCATCTTTAATGAGGTTTTTTATTGTCACAGGACTGCTGACAGGGTACTTCAGATCCTGAACGGCGTACCACTAGCAGTTGTTTGTGATGCTGGTAATTTAGGAATTTTAGCTGATTCTGCTGTTGCACTTGAAAGTCGTTTTGGATTAAAGCATTAGCTAAATGCCTTAAGTGTTGCAGATAAAGAAAGCTTATATAAAGCTTCTAATTAAATGAAATGTAATTAAATATAAAAGTAGTGCTTGTACAAAAAAAGGAGTCTTTATGCTCAAAGGGATGGTTTGGGTATTTTGAAGTGGGCTTGTATCAGGTACTTTTACATATTCAGTGTATTACCTACAGTAGATGACGGTCAGCGTGCCCCCAGTTTGGAGAAACAGACAGGAGTTACCGCATGGACAGCTGTGGACGGGGCTGGCAGCAAAACGTATTTTAGACGCCTAAAAGAAAGACCCACCTAAAAAAAAACAGTATCAGTTTAAGTGTACGTTATATTTAGAATATTTTCACCGGTTTACCTTTCCGTAAGACAGCTATATAGTCGATGTTTCCGACAGGGACCTGAAGCCGTTATCTCTGCTCTTGCCAAAGCCACCAGACTCCATTGGAAAAAACCCCCGGTAATTTTACCTTGCAGAACACGGGGGTTACTTATCTACCGCTGCCTGCTGTTACTGGTTAGTTCGTTTATGTTATTGTGTGACTTTGGTTAGTTCGGATTCACCAAAGTCACACAATAGCACAAACAAACTAACTGATCGAGACAGCGGTAGACCAGCAACCCCCGTGTTCTGCAAAGTAAAATTAGATGTTTTTTCAATGGAGTCTGGTGGCTTTGGTGAGAGCATAGATGGATACAACGGCTTCAGTTCTCTGTCGGAGAGGGCTGTCTCACGGCGAGGTAAAGCGGTGAAAATGTTCTAAATATAACGTCCACAGCAGTATATTGCTTTTCTTCCGTTCGGTAACTCCTGTCTGCTTCTCCAAACTGGGGGCGCTCCGACCTCCATCTACGGTAGATAATACACCGACTATGGAAACCCCACTTCAAAAACACCCAAACTACCCCTTTAAGCATTTCCCAAAATGTCTGTTCTTTTCCTTTAAGGCACGTAGCTGAGGGGAGTTGCAGTTGAATCATGTGTGTAAATGTGTCCTCAGGTTGCGGATCGTGGTGAAATCAGGTGTGAACCCTGCAGACTGTTCCTCTGCTGAGCGCTGTATCTTGGCCTACCTGTACGACCTCTACACCTCCTGCAGCCACCTCAAGAACAAGTTTGGCGAGATATTCATGTAGAAAAAGATCTTCATTTTGAAAATAAATGTTTTCTGTTGCATGAACTAAAAAGGCATATTTAAGGATAGATCTTGTTTTTATTCCTAGGATATGTATATATGAACACACTATACATGTACATTATTTATAATATTTGCATCCAGTTTTATTTGCAATCCTAGTCACCGAATGTTATTTTGTTGCCCGTGTTTCACTTGTAATATCTGTACCGACATAACATTTTCTCTCCTTTGTGTTCCCTCTCAGTGAGTTCTGCTCCAAAGTGAAAAACTCCATCTACTGCAACATCGACCCTTCAGACTCCAACATGCTTTGGGATCCCGGGTTCATGCTGGAGGCCATCGCCAACCCCTCGGCCCACAACTTCAACCACTCCATGGTGGGCAAGATCCTCAACGACAGCCCGGCAAACCGCTACAGCTTCGTCTGTAACGTGCTCATGGATGTGTGCGTGGACCACAGAGACCCCGAGAGGTGTGCTACTTTTGTTACGACGATATGTTGCATGCGTGTGTGTGTGTAGGCTCGGACTGCTTGTCGTTTCATCATCATGTGATGTGCTTTCAGGGTGAACGATATTGGGATCCTGTGTGCAGAGCTGACGGCGTATTGTCGCTCACTGAGTGCTGAGTGGCTCGGCATCCTCAAGGCTCTCTGCTGCTCCTCTAACAATGGCAACTGTGGCTTCAATGACTTGCTGTGTAACGTAGATGTAAGTTATGGTTTCATAACTCTTATACTCTATTACCTATTTACTATGGCTTTGACTCCTACCATTACTTGCTTGTAATCTCTGGTTGAATGATATCAGTTCTGATGCATTTTCTGCTACTCATTTTCAAATAATGTCAGCCAAATATGTTTTCACTTCTACCATCTGTCTGCCTTTCATTTCATTCTAATATAATCCCCATTGATTCTCATATTTAGTAGTTCTGTGACTGCTGTAGCTTTTCTCTTCTCACAGCGTTAATTAATAAAGTTGATCTCTGCGCTCTCATCCTTCAGGTTAGTGATTTGTCCTTCCATGATTCCCTGGCAACCTTCGTAGCCATTCTCATCGCTAGACAGTGCCTACTCCTGGAAGACCTGGTTCGCTGTGTGGCCATTCCTTCCCTCCTCAATGCAGGTAAGGATTATTCAAATATGTGGACCTCTTCAGCAGCACCACTCGTCATGTTTCAAATGTGTTCATTTGATTTGATTTTAAACTGGATGTTATATAACACTATTTATCCTATAAACATAAGGCTGGGCAATATATTGGTATTATATCAATATCATCATATGAGACTAGATACTGTCTTATATTTTGGATATCGTAATATGGCGTTAGTGTTGTCTTTTCTCTTTTTTTAAAGGCTGCATTACCACTCTTACTTACCAGACTGTTCTAGCTGTTCTATTATTTACCTACTTAGTCATTATATCCACATTACTGATGATTATTTATCAAAAATTTCCCCCCCATACCGATCATAGCTATCTATTTCAACCATTCATCACTCAAATATGTGGATGTATTTTTTAATTAAAATTAATTCATATTTTGTCAAATTAGTTGAGCTACTTTATCTTTCTAATTAGGTATGTCACCAAACCAGAAATTCAGTAGTTGATACCAATACCAGTGAAATTCCACAACTCTCAATACCCAATTCGATACCATGATAAAAAACAAAAACAAAACAATAAAACCCATGAACTTCAACACATTTGCATACTGTTTGTTTGTGAATTTATTATTAATCTCTGATAAGTTTCTCACAAAAATTTCATTTTACAAGATTACATCTGAACACATCATGTGAACGTTATAATTTACCATCAGCCTATACTAGTTTTTACTGAACAGAGCTTGAACGCATCATAATTTAACTCAATGGAACCTCTGCTAACGTTAACTAGCTCTCGTCCTGCCGATTTCAACATGGATTTGTCGTTCACAATGAAGCATTATCAAGGAAATGTTCTATCATCCTCGGGACGGCGGTGGTCTCAAGCCCTGATCCCCAGTACCTGCAGTATTGTAGTAAAGCGAGTACCATCACATTTTCAGCATTTTGGCATCAGCTTGGTACCGAAGTATCGGTTCTCGTGACATCCCTATTTCCAAGTTCCCCCTGGGGTACCAGTACCCTTGGTCCTTTAACCTCTGCTTCACCAGCTTCAAAGCTACAGCTTGGCTTGTAGGAACTAAGGCGCTATGCATTACTTCTACCAGAGAGGAGAGTTACCGCAGCGCATTTGATCTGGATCCATGAAGCCTTGGTGCGTTTTGTGCTCTTGCCAGAGAAGTGCCTCCCTCTCCCCGCTGCTAATCTTTTTTTCTCCCAGCTTGGAGACAAAGCCTCATTCAGCCGTGCTGTTTGGTTAGGTTTGGCTCATTTTCTAACACGACTACACATGCCAAATGCCAGCAGCTCTCGCTTGTGGTTAATGCTTTGTTCTCACTCCCCTCACACGGCTCTGTGAAAATTCCACTTCATCCAGACTGATGAGAAGTCTATCTAGGACAGGGTGTAAATTTAGACGTGTTACTTTGGATGATTGTGTGTAGCCCATGCAAAAAAAAAATGTGAACCTCAACTAACCAATGCACACGTGTGTGAACTTCCCTTCAGCCTGCAGCGAGCAGGACTCTGAGCCCGGAGCCAGACTCACCTGCAGGATTCTGTTGCACCTTTTCAAGACGCCGCAGCGTAACCCCGTCCCCCAAGATGGTGTGAAGTCAGGTAGGAAACACAACCAGAAATCTTTTACCACTGATTCAATAGTTTCTACCTGATCGTGGCTTTTTGTCTTATACTGGTGTTCTGACTTTGCAGATAAATCCTCAGTTGGTATCCGGTCGTCTTGTGATCGCCACCTTCTCGCTGCTTCTCAGAACAGCATAGTTGTTGGAGCAGTGTTTGCTGTCCTCAAAGCTGTCTTCATGCTGGGTAAGAAGAATCACTGCAGTGCTGTCAAGTCAATAAGTTTAAGGTCACAACCAAAGGTTAGGTGTTCTGCTTTGTCTAAGGCTGCATTCATGCCAAAACAGGCGTTGCGGTGATTAGCGCAGGGTTGTGCGGCGGTGTCACTTAATTGGCCCATTTGTCTGTGACGCCCTGCTGCTAGTATGCTGAGTCCTACGAGTGATTGTCTGTCCACATCGACAGATTAAAAAAAACATATTTACTTTCAATAACTAACCACGGTGTGAGGCCGATCAAAACGACCAAATTGATTGACTACAAATGAAGCATAATGTTACACTGCGTTGTGTTTTGGTTCATTTATGCTGCTCTACTTCCCGTGGGCGTCTTCTGGTCTGATTGCCGGTTACGTGATTGGCCACCGCAGGGTGACATCAGGATGTGTTTCTCCAAAAGTTGATTCTGTTTAAATTTTTCGTCGCAGGCCACTGTTTTTTTTTTGTTGTTGTTGTTTCGACATACCTTGTGGTCGTGTAACCTGGCCCGCCTAAATACTTGCCAGGTGATTGGATGAACTATCTGTTAATCAAACGCTGTCCGAAGCCGGTCGGGAGACGAGCAAAAACACGTTTTCCATCGAGAAAAGCCTTCAGTGCTGTTCTTTGCTCTTCTTTCAATTTAGAAATACTCTCTGATATAATGATATAAGCACTTTGTAACCTTGTTTTGAAAGGTGCTATATAAATAAAATGATTATTATGATCCTATTGCAGCATCTATGCTAACCTCTTCCATAATAGATTAGAACGAACAGTTGTCTTTCACGCCACGCCCGTAGCTGCCATTAGTCCTCACAGGATGCTGATTGGTCCGTGATCTGGCTGGCAGGACACAAACGCGTTACTTGAACCCTGACAAGATGGATTTTCGTGTGATATTTGTTCCCGCGATTATCGTGTGAACTCGTGACATTGCAAGAATCCAGCTGCCGTGCAAGGCAAGCAGTCCCCGCCGCCGTAGCCTAAACACACTACCCACATTCAAATGAATGCCGCAACGCCTGATTTGGTGTGAATGCAGCCTTAGTCTCAGCTGCCTCATACATGGGATTGATGTAAATTAACATACTGTAAAACTACTAGATCTCTGAAAGAGTTAACTGGTTGGTTTCACTGGTCTATCCATGTTGTTTTAGGTGATGCTGAGCTAAGAGGCTCAGGACTGTCGCACCCCGCCGGCCTCGACGACATATCTGAGGGGCGCAATGTCTCCATAGAAACGGCCAGTTTGGATGTATATGCAAAGTATGTTCTGAAGACGATCTGCCAGCAGGTGAGGATATCAGTTGAAATGATATGAAAGCAATGAAATCAACAACCACAAAAAAATATGAAAATGAAGGTACTGAGATGACTAATTGATGTAAACAAACGGAGCTATGCATGCACGCTTTCTATTCATGTTCAGTATTATCAGCTTTTCTGTCTGAAAGCTTTTGTGGAAACGCCCATAAACAATGAACTTTCTATTTTTGCTCACACAAGCACTACTGCTTTTCTGAGCTACTTGTAAATGCTGCGAGCCAGAGACGCATACCAAGCGTGAATGAGATCATTTTCTGCACCAGATGTCACTTATGCCACATAGATATGAAGGCCAGAGAGAGAGAGAGAGAGAGAGAGAGAGAGCTGGCAGCAGCTCAGAGGGCTGGATATGCTCTGAGACCTCAAGAGACCCAGCGAGGCTCTGACACGTGCAGATCTATGCCTGAGAAACGTCCCTTGCCTTGTTTTCACCACCCACCACCCAGCTTTAGTCAACCTTGACTGTATAATACTGGTACTTCAGCTTGAGGATCACTGAAGTCGTTGACCTCTGTCACATTTCCCACTTTTCCCCTCTTCCCTTCTCTTGTTCTGTCTTGCAGGAGTGGGTTGGAGAGCGCTGCCTGAAGTCTCTGTCTGAGGACAGCAGTGCCCTCCAGGACCCGGTGCTGGTAAACATTCAGGCCCAACGGCTGCTGCAGCTTATCTGCTATCCACATCGCCAGCTGGACAGCGATGACGGCGACAACCCTCAGAGGCAGCGCATCAAACGCATCCTACAGGTCGAGAATACACAACAAACTTAAAAAATGTTCTTCCGTTTCTTTGTTAGTGCCAGTGAAGATTATTTAGTTCAAACAGGACATCTAACGAGTAGGCAGGCCTTGACCTTCTTAGATTAATCTCTCAAAAATAATCCATAATTTGCTATTAAGTTGTCTTTCTTGAATCAGAGCTGTGAGGTTTTGCTGCCCTCTCCTGGCTGAATCATGGATTGAGGAAATGTCTCTCCAGTGCCATGAAGTGTGCTTACTCATAACCGGCTTTTGACAAGGAAAAGGAAAAAAACATATGATTAACTGTATATTTTTTGTCTCTTTCATAGAACATGGACCAATGGACGATGAGGCAGTCGTCCCTGGAGCTGCAGCTGATGATCAAACAGAGCGCAAACAACGTAAGTTTTCAGTGCATCAGATATGAATGTGTTGTCTTTGTGAAATGAATCTTAATATCCCTCATTTGTTTTCCTATAGGAGCTCTACTCGCTCTTGGAGAACATCGCCAAGGCCACCATAGAGGTGTTTCAGAAATCAGCTGAGATGAACAGTAACCCCTCAGGGAACGGAGCAGCGGCACAAGGCGGCTCCGCATCCAACAACAACAGCACCACCAGCAAGATGAAGCCCATTTTAAGGTGTGTATGGTTCTGTCTAATTTGAGGGATTTTTCTCTCACAGTTTTCTTTGCATTGAAATTTGGAATTACTATTCTTACACAATATAAAAATATAATCTCCTACTACTACTCCTACGCTAACCCTGTGCGTTGAAGAATAATGCGGGTCCATTATTTAGTTTTTTTGTTTCATGAAATTTCAAAATGTATTATCCTTTATTTTTTGGTTTGTACTTAGTGATGTTTAAATCTAACCTTTGTTTGTTTGCACTGTGTGCTGCAGCTCATCAGAGCGGTCAGGTGTGTGGCTGGTGGCTCCGCTGATAGCCAAGCTGCCCACCTCGGTTCAGGGTCATGTACTGAAAGCAGCAGGAGAGGAGTTGGAGAAAGGACAGCACCTGGGCTCTTCCTCACGCAAGGAGAGGGACAGGCAGAAACAGAAAAGGTAAGTGTGGCATATTTCTTCAATACTGGAATCAATTAGATTTAATCTGGTAATTCTACAAGGTGAAAATCCTTTTCTAGCGTCTGACAAACTGTATTTCCATTTAGTGCCGAGCTCTAGAAACTACAAAAACAAAATGAGTTACTGAGCCATCTGAACAGGATTTCTTCTTTATTAAATTTAATTTCTTCCTCCTCCTCAGTATGTCTCTGCTGAGCCAGCAGCCATTCTTGTCTTTGGTGCTGACCTGTTTGAAGGGGCAGGATGAACAGAGGGAAGGCCTTCTCACCTCCCTCTACAGCCAGGTGCAGCAGATCGTCACCAACTGGAGAGAAGACCAGTACCAGGACGACTGCAAGGCGAAGCAAATGATGCACGAAGCTCTGAAACTACGACTGAATCTCGTAAGTAACTTCTTGTAATCACCACAACCAGCTTTACAGCACAGCCTCCCTGGCTTCATAAAGTCCATCTATAATTAGTTCAGTGCTCTTGTGGGTACGACTTGATTTTTATCACAGAGAACCAGCACTACGTTGCCAATAAGACCAGAAATGGGCCTCATTTCATCAAGCTCATCATCCAAAATAACAATTCACTTCATTACTACTCTATTTTACATCCAACATTGGGTTTGATTAAACATAATGTGAGGAGACTAATGGGGTTTTCCATTGGCACTTTTGGCTGCGCCGAGACAAACCTTGCTGAGCTAATTCGGTTTCCGTTACCAGTTCTAGTGCGCCACGTTGTACCGAGCCTCACCTAAGATGAGCCACCTCTGGAGTCAGACTAAAGTGTGCTCGACCTGCCTCCAAGCGGGTTGTGGTGACGTCTAGCCGATTGCAGCCAACCCGTCACGACCCCGCTTCTTCTTAAACAAGCCTGTTTTGACTCAACTCATGTCTGAGCAGGAGACCAGAGAGACGTTTTTAAAAGTCTCTGTTGCTCTCAGTTCAGCTCTCAGTACTTTGGTGGCTTCATACCAAATCTCTGTGGTTTGAAGTTCAGTTTCTCTCCTGCGTCCCCGTTTGTACTTTCAGATTTCTGCTTTACTTTATTGTATCGCTTTCAGCTGTATTGAGTCGTATAAAGTTACTGCTGATGAAAACCCAACATTTCCTGATTTTGCGGCTTCATAATAAAAGTTTAAAATAACGAAATAACAGGAGACTTTTATTGTGATGAATATAGGAATATAGGAAATTAAGTGCGTTCAGCCACCGTTTTATAGCCGCTCCTTTGACTCATCACAGCCATGGTTACACACACACACACACACACACACCCTCAAGCATGCAGCCCTGTTGTAATGGAGATACAAATCCCTGCCGTGCTGGGCTCGAGTCTAACCGGGTCAAACCAATCCAACACGTGTGTAAAGAACAAGTGCATAACAGTGTTTTTTCTTCTCCAAACCAGGTGGGTGGCATGTTTGACACGGTGCAGCGCAGCACCCAGCAGACCACTGAGTGGGCGGTACTACTCCTTGACATCATCAGCAGCGGCACAGTGGACATGCAGTCCAACAAGTGAGTAAAGACTATTCCTCTAATTTCAGTTATATTCTCTAAGCACAAAAATTCTGTTGCCAGTCCAATTATCAGTGTCTTGATCTGCCTGGCTCTTCTGTTTGCTTCCCTCCAACAGTGAGCTCTTCACAACTGTGTTGGACATGTTGAGCGTGCTGATTAACGGCACGCTGGCCGCTGACATGTCCAGTATCTCTCAGGGCAGCATGGAGGAGAATAAGAGAGCCTATATGAACCTGGTCAAGAAGCTCAGGGTAAGAACAGCACACCTTTCTGAGTCTGAAGATGTGATGTAGTATTTCTCCTGTATTCATAGAATTATTGTCAACTTTGTTTTGTTGTGCTTTAAAGTCGAGGACCATTAGCTTTTTTTATTATTCCTTTCTTTTGAAATAAGAAAAAGGGCACCTAAAAGACTGTGTTCAGACTAAAAATGTGACAGAGCACAACAGTATCAGGGTAACAAAATGCAGCAATAGCACTGTCAGTGAGTTTGCGAAAGGCTTTCACACATAGTCGTGGTTTATTTCGACTACATCCGTCTTGATTAGCTGATTACTCTGCATGCAAGCAAAGATTGCATGCATAATGTACCCTTTTTATTTTTCACAGAAAGAGCTCGGGGATCGGCAGTCAGAAAGTTTGGAAAAGGTTCGCCAGCTTTTGCCGCTGCCCAAGCAAACTCGGGACGTCATAACCTGTGAACCTCAGGGCTCACTGATAGACACAAAGGGCAACAAGATCGCTGGATTTGAGAAGGAGGTACGTGGTTTCTCACACACTGATATAACTTGACAGCAACCTGAAGAAGATACACACATTTCAGTATGATTTGTATCGCTATATTTAGTTGTATTCTTTGAGTGGGAGAAAAATAATGCAGCTTGTAACGAGAAATTATTAAAACCATAACAACCGTTTTCCTCAGTGAGGGGTAGACGAACAATATGACATTCAGACCATAAACAAACTGCAGTATCATAGTTTTTTTATCATAGTGTTTGCTATTATTGGATTTTGCTTTCAGGGAATGT
Source organism: Sebastiscus albofasciatus (assembly GCA_916701655.1). Lineage (NCBI taxonomy): Eukaryota > Metazoa > Chordata > Actinopteri > Perciformes > Sebastidae > Sebastiscus > Sebastiscus albofasciatus. The sequence continues at coordinate 47,313 of CAKAOI010050222.1, read as the reverse complement.
ATGACCCTCTGGTAAATTGCGCTTTTTTCATTAACAAACTTGAAATTAATTGAGGTCAACATTATCTGCACATGCTGATCTTGAGTTAAAGTTAAGAGTGCCGTGTCTCTGTGCCATCAGGGCCTCCAAGTATCAACCAAACAGAAGATTTCTCCCTGGGACGTCTTCGAGGGCCTCAAACACTCCGCCCCTCTCTCCTGGGGTTGGTTCGGTACGGTGCGCGTGGACCGCAAGGTCACCAAGTTCGAGGAGCAGCAGCGTTTCCTGCTCTACCACACCCACCTGAAGCCCAAACCACGCAGCTATTACCTGGAGCCACTGCCCCTGCCCCCCGAAGAGGAGGAGCCGCTGACGCCCGTCTCCCAGGAACCGGAGAAGAAGATGATGGAGGCCGTGAAGCCGGAGAAGAGCGTGCCCGCCGCGCCCACCGACTCAAACAAGAAGAAATCCAACAAGAAGAAGAAAACTCCGTCTGCCAAGACAGAGGTCAGTTACGTCTAGAATTTATGATTTTACTGACGGGAATTATTTATATGTTTGTTTCCTGGATATTTTATTTTCCAATATCAGGGGTTAAATTAACAGCAAATCATCAGCATTTACATATAACTGTAATACCGGACAGTGGTATTCTTTCTTTTTTGTGTCTTGTATATCTGCCCGACAACAGGGCTCCTCCCTTCCCCCACCCCAGATGGCACATACGTATGACAACTAAAAGAAATTAAAGATAGAAAATACAAATGAAATAAAATAAAACAACAACACATTAAAGTAAAAAATAAAAGAAGAAAATGAATAGATTAGAAATTATTATCAGTAGGAAATGTCAAAAACTGTCACAGGGAAACAATGTAGACCTTATGTTGGTATTAACAGTATAACCATTTGTATACAGCCACAGATGCTATTTCACAGTCTGGGTTATATAACTTAATTTACCTTTCACCCCATAGCCTTGGACAAGGTGTCAGTTGTATTTCCCTTCGCACCATCGGTTCGAGCTATAAAGAACTCCAGAGAGATGATGACTAATAATGGGAGAATCCGTTTGGAAATCTGAGGTTCATGGGAAAGCTTCAACCTTAATGCTAAAAGCTTTTTGGCGTCTGTCAGACCGAAGATTTTAAGTTTTCTCTGAGATTTTGTAGCATCAATTACTGAATCATCATTTAGAAATAAAACATTAGATAAACTAGGAATACACGTTCCGGTTACATCAGGTAGCACATGTGCGACTCTAGACCAGAAGTATTTCACATCTGGACAGTCCCACATCATATGTCAATAGGTTCCCACTTCATTATTATTACATAGTGTGCAATTGGATTTCCTGCTCGTCAACTAAAATCTACTTTCCCCTTCTTCTTCTCTTTAGGACTATGTGAACCGTGCACCAGGCGGTGGGGCCTATGGGACTAGTATGCCACCTGAGCTGATGCAGAACCACCCATATGGCAGGCTGCCGTACAGCCAGCCGTCCATGAGCATGTACGCACAGAACCAGCCTCTACCTCCAGGTCGGTCCATCGTTATCAGTGGCATTATGACACACTGGCTCATCGAGAGCTTTTCTTTGGTTGAAACAAAACATCTGGGATTGTAGTTAACAACGTCACATGTTTTTTCCACAGGAGGTCCAGGTTTAGAACCTCCATACAGACCTGCCCGCAACCCACCGATGAAGATGATGCCCACTCGGCCCAGCTACCCGGGCATGATGCCCGGTATGCAGGGAAGCATGCCGGGCATGATGGGACTGGACAAGCAATACCCGATGGGTTATAAGCCTCAGCCGACCATGCCACAGGGCCAGATACTGCGACAGCAGTTACAGGTCAGACTGGTGAGTGGGTCCGCGCTGACAGGTCAAGTTACTCCTTATAGTCAAGTAGAGTTGACCAGAGGCCATAGCAAGTAAGATAGATCAGAATTAAGATGGTTGATTCTCAGTTTTATTTAGTTTTTCAGTCTAAGACGAGAATGGCGTGATGGTTTTAAGTGTTAAGAATCCTCTTTTATTCATGGTAGAAGACATTGAATCTTTGCTATTTGCTGACTTCCTGTTTCCCTCACTTCAGAATCAGAGCATGATCGGGCAGCAGATTAGACAAATAACACCCAACCAACCGTATACTTCAATGCAGGCATCTCAAGTAAGTCTATTTCTGTTACTTTTCTAAAGAAATGCATGATGTCATCAGACACCTCTGTTCTCTGTACACCTTTATTTATACACACTAAAGGCTGTTGCACACAGTCGGCTTTTTTTTTTGTGTGATTAATTCACACATACTTTCGGAGTACCACGCCAAACTTGCGTGGTGAAAAAGCATTTTTTTTCGGAACAAGGTTGATTTTCTGAGCTTTTGCACCGTAAATAAAGGCATGAACCAATCACGTTGTTGGAACCGGGTTGAATTGCGCCTATATTTATGAAACAACAACATGGAGGCTCCATTAGTCCGAACCAGGACAGCAAACTTTATTAGTCCTTTCAACCTTGACTAAGGCAGCGCAGACCAGATCCACTCCTTACGTTCTTCACTTTCACAATAAAAGCCCTAGACATATAATATTCGCAGGCGCATTTTTGTGTTATTTATTCATCATGTTTGGGTTCACTACATTAATAATCCTGACTTAGACACTATCAATAAATCAATAATGGTCTCCTTCTCTTCCTTGGTTTTAATTATCAACTCTGTTTGTTCAGAACATATCTCAGGGCTATACCACGTACGGATCACACATGGGGATGCAGCAGCATCCGTCCCAAGGTGGTGGTATAGTTCCGTCCTCCTACGGGAACCAGAACTTCCAGGGTGTCCATCCTGGAGCCAACCCGGCTGTGGTGGATCCTCTTCGGCAAATGCAGCAAAGGCCCAGTGGTTACGTTCACCAGCAGGCTCCCGGCTACGCACACAATATGCAGAACACACAGAGGTCGGTGTTGTGTTTTAAAGGAAGGCTGCTTGATATTCTCATAACTGTTGCTGTGTTCACGTTACAAAGTTATAATCCTTGACTTTATGTCAACTACATTGCTAACTATCCTGTCCTGTAAACCTAAAGGTTTGCCCACCAGCCCCTCCAGCAGAATCCCATCATGCAAGGTCTCAGTCACATGGGAGGCCAGGCCGTCCATCCAGGCTTGAGGCCCAATCCGATGCTGGCAGAACAGCAGCAGCAGCAACAGCAGCAGCAACAGGCAGCACAGCAGCAGCAGCAGTACCTCAGACAACAAGCACTCAGAGTACGTCACTCCATCATCATGAGTTTATCCAGGTCTTCAGCCATGTTCTGGCTCAGTTTATTAATTTTCACGAGTAACTTGCAAAGTGAAAACGAGGCTGTTTGTGTGCACTACTTTTTAAATTTGTCACCCTGAAGCTATCCTGTGTTTCCCAATAGAAATTCATTTTTTGCTTTACTAAAAGGTTACAAAAAGAAAGTCAGTACCTCAAAACACCAACCATTATTTCTTTCCTACGTTTTCACAACAGCAGCAGCAGGCCCAACAAGCTCAACAACAACAACAACAACAACAGCAACAACAACAACAACAGCAGCAGCAGCAGCAACAACAACAACAACAGCAACAACAGCAACAACAACAGCAACAACAGCAAGTGCAGCCCCAGCAGGTTCCTCCTCAACAGCAGGTTCCACAGCAGCAGCAACAGCAGCAGCAGCAACAGCAGCAGCAGCAACAGGTGTCAGCGGGGCCACCGCCAGGCCAGCAACAGAACCAGGGCCTGGGCATGCAGACACTGCCCCCCCAGCAACCCATGGTAGGTCCAACCCAGCTGACAGGGATCGTCATTAGTCCAGGTTGTGTGAAGGATGATGGTGTAAGTAAGGAGACATGTTTTCACTCTCTGTTTGTAGTGTTATTTGTCACAGAAAGTTTTACTACACCAGCTTTGGTTGATTTTTATCTGTCAGTGTTGTAGAAATGTTAACAATACGTTTTTCCTCACCAAAATTTAGCGCAACTTTGGAGTGTTATTTAGCATTCTTCCCGACAAGCTAACATTACATGATTGGAAGCAATCACTCCTTAGGTTTTCTAGTTTAATATGACAAGAGCATCTTCAGCTAAAACTTCTGAAAGACAGAATAGCACCAGATCGTTAATTGTTAAGAGGTTAACAGTTTATATTATAAAAGATTGATACTTTACGTCTGTGTATCGATACAATATTGCCACGCAAAAAAATCATGATACTATGTTGTATTGATTTTTTTCCCCCACACCTAATGATTTGTATTCAAATATAAGCTACTAGTTTAGCATTTTATAGCCAATTAACAACACGTATATACAGTAAATCACTGTGTACCTTTTAGTGTGTTGTTGTTTTTTAGCCACTTGTTTCCATTTATTTTCATACTTTATAAAAATCAACATCCAGAGATGCACGGTTTTTATTTTTATCAAAAGTACATTGAATGTTTTGAAATCATTTTGGAAGCTTCCTGTTAATAATTAAATAAAATAAAATAATGATATATAGTTTATGAATGAGGTGCTTTTTGGTAGCCTTTGTTGTTGTTGCCTCCATAAATGCTCCATTAGAGCTTTGATGAAGACTCTGCATGTGATTTCTTATAGTGTGCATCATTGGCTGCCTAAAATATCAGGAATCACTCTAAAAACTTGTTATGCATTTTTGCAAAATGATTGATAGTAATGTTACGTATATGCAACTAGTAGATAATGTGATAAAACATCATAAATTGCTCTAACAACAATGTGTGTATCTCTGTTTTAGTTCCCACGACAGGGGATGCAGCAGACTCAACAGCAGCAGCAGACTGCAGCTCTGGTCCGACAGCTGCAACAGCAACTATCAAGTGAGTCCAAAACTTTCAGACATAAGTGCATGTGTCGTCATCGTTTCCATGTCTGTGTAATGATGAACAGATTTCATGTTTGTAATAATAAAACTTTCCCTCTCTTTTCAGATACACAACCAGGACAGGGCACCAATTCATATTACTGATCGTGCTTGTTCATAGTAGTGTGTGTGTGAAGAATAGGCCCTCATCATGTGGGGAGGCCCGGCTCTGTAGATTGGCAGATGAATGTGTCCAGTCCCGTGTAGGCTGTTAGGAGGGGAGACTTTTCAAGGCACAACGGACCACCAAACCGATGAACCAAATCCCACCTCGACCAGTGAGGCAACGATCCAGAAAATATCTTGACTTCAGTCGTGTAATTATGGATTATCAAAAGGAGGGATTCTGCTCTGAAGTAAACAGATAATGGTTAATAATGGAAAAGTCTATGTAAAAAAGTACCAGAAATTATAAGAATAATGCAATTTTTTATTTTATTTCAATTTGTACAATTTTTTCAGTTTCGTGTATTTCTCATTAAAAAATCATGTCAGTTTTTATGCCTTGTACTTGTGTTGGCTGCCTGTAGACGGGATTTAAAGACCGGATAAAGTGACCGGACAAGCTGCTGTCATGCAAAGAAGTCACTAAAGTCAGTTTTAAATGACATAATCAAAGTTTCCTAACGCTGAGTTATAGTGACAAATATATCTTCTGTTGAGATGAGAGTGAGTTGGCTGTTGATTAATTGATCCTGATTCAAATTAAGGAGTTCAAACAGCAACTTGATGTAAACGAGTGTTCAATTCTCCAGTTATGGGTAAAAATAATGTCCATTGGGAGAATTTACATCAATAGATACGACTCTGAAAGGATAAAAGGTAACTATTCCATCATTTTCTTTTACTGTGGTGATAGAAAAACTTTTACAGTTATAATTTCAGTGTCTCAATTTAGCATTATTATATTACTAATATCTGCAACTTAACTGCAATAGACCTTTTTCACCACAGACATTTTGACTTGACAACCATTCTTTGCAAGTGACTCAGTGAGCCAGAACCCTGAAACTGAAACATGTTATTCAGCCATCATTCATCCTATTATTTACCTACTGTGACATGTCAAAATGTCTTCCATGAAAAAGGCCTGTTGGAAATTGGACGACCACAGTTGTAATGTCAAGGTGTCTCCTTTCAGCATGGGGGCATTACTGACGAGTGAATAACATCTGCAACATTACTGAAAATAGACCCTTTTCACAGCAGATATTTTGACATTTGACATCTGACAGAACGAGACCATAATTAATTGTATTAATTACACCTGTTTGCCCGGCTGTGACATGTCAAAAGGGCTGCTGTGACATGATTTCAAAAGAAGGAAAGCAATATTGGTGAGTGTATTATTGAAGGATGCTTTGACATTCACATCAGGTTTGTCCAAAATCACATTACTATGTGTTAGATGCCCCTTTACAGCAGACTTAGAGGCATTTATACAATGTATGTATTGAATTCATGAAGGGGAATTTTGTTTTTTAATTTTACAAGATGTAAAAATAGGTTGTGAAGGCAAATATGAAAGGCCCTTTACACCTACACAGGTTGCTGAGAATAATCCTCTTTCACAGCAGACGGTTTGACATGTCAATGTAGAAAATGCACAGTCTAATTATTAATAATAATAGTGTGGCTCCGTTCCAGTTGAATGTGTCAATTTCAGGGTCCGGCTACTGTCGGTACACCTCACAGAGTCTCGAGAAGATGAAATGAAAACAGCCACAGGAGTTTAATGTCTTTATTGATTGAATCAGGGAACATGAAATAAAACAATTCATTTCACATTTGCTGCCTTTTTTGTTTTCTTAGGTTTTTGTTTATCTAAATTCTGATTTTCCAAGCGACTAAAAAGCACTCCCGAGTCAGATCCTAGCGCTCTCCCTTCAAAGGGACAGTCGTTTCCCTGAAACCTTGGCAGGAAGTTCACATCTGCCCAGCTCCTCTCGCCCAGTCGCACCCCGAGTCTGGACAGCAGCTTGTCAGAAATCCCCGGCACTACTGGCTGGAGGAGTGTGCCATAAATCCTCAGACATTCAAGGGAGACATGGTTGATGGTGTCCAGCCAGCGCTGGTCTTTACTGTCCCTTCTATCCAGCTTCCACGGTACGTGGCGCTGAATGAACCCGTTGGTCTGCCTCACACAGGCGCCGATGGCCTCCAGAGCTTTGTACACATGCATGCTCTCGTAGTGCTGCTCCACCACAGCAGGGAGGTTTCTCACAGCATCCAACATGTGGTAGTCTTCAACCACCGCCCTGCCTTCCTGGTCCCTCGGGAAGGACTGAGGGCAGAAAGAGGGGTAGACCTGAGCTGGGTTCAGAGCTGGAGCTGTGCAGCGGTTCAGCAGACCACCCAGAGAGTCGGCGAGCTCTGCGTTGAGCAGCTTGATAACTTTGCCGTCTGTGTAATCGCAGTCCGAGTCTGGGACACCCTGACGCAGAAGAAAGTACCTCATACCATCAGTTGTGAACATCTGTGAGCGTTCGAGAGGATCCACCACGTTACCCAAACTTTTAGACATCTTCTTTCCTCCCACCGTCCAGTGAGAGTGCACATATATCGTCTGTGGCAGCGGCAGTCCAGCCCCGAGAAGAAAAGCTGGCCAGTAGATGGCATGAAACTTTAAGATGTCCTTTCCAACAATGTGGTGGGACACGTTCCACCACCGGTCGTGTTTATCTGGATAGCCGGCGACTGTGAGGTAGTTCACCAGAGCGTCTAGCCACACGTAGATGGTTTGTTCAGCATCATCCGGGACTGGGATGCCCCACTGAAGACGGCTTCTCTGGCGGGAGACCGAGAGGTCAGGGAGGTCCTCCTGCAGCCACTGGAGGACTTCCTGGTGGAAACGCTCAGGCTGGATGGCCCGGGTATTTCCTCTGAGCCAGTCGAGCAGCTGAGACCGAAACGCAGACAGACGAAACATGTAGTTCTCCTCTTTCATCCACTCCACCTGCAAAATAGTGGAGATTTGATTGAAGTTATGTCGACGGGAGTAAAACTGCACAAGTTGTGGAGGTGTGATTTGAAGGAATAGTTCCACATTTTGGGAAATACACATTTTCTTGCCAAGAGTTAGATGAGATGATCAATATCATGTTAATTAGTGAGTTTTAGAGCTGCTGGTTGGCAGATTTTAAAGCTTTGGATAGAGCCAGGCAGGTTTATATAAAGTTTAGGAACTTGATAGACAGATTAAAAACAAGAATGCTCAAAATCGTTGCATCAGAGTTTGAGATATCCTGCGTTTTAGTCCCTAAAAACATTTGCCATAATGCAACTCAATGGCACCTTCTTATAAGCTCAAGCTGATACAACCCTGACAACAGACCTAAATGTGTCAAATCAGTGCAGTGCTCCTTTAAAGTTTGCACTCATTCATCTCCCCTAAAATCCCACACGCTATCATCTAGAATTACCTTGTGGCCACTCTCCAGCGATACTTTGATC
>CAKAOI010050222.1:26535-38936 GCA_916701655.1 Sebastiscus albofasciatus | reverse complement strand
CGAGCAGCTGAGACCGAAACGCAGACAGACGAAACATGTAGTTCTCCTCTTTCATCCACTCCACCTGCAAAATAGTGGAGATTTGATTGAAGTTATGTTGATGGGAGTAAAACTGCACAAGTTGTGGAGGTGTGATTTGAAGGAATAGCTCCACATTTTGGGAAATGCACATTTTCTTGCCAAGAGTTAGATGAAATGATCAATATCATATTATTTAGTGAGTTTTAGAGCTGCTGGTTGGCAGATTTTAAAGCTTTGGATAGAGCCAGGCTAGTTTATATAAAGTTTAGGAACTTGAGAGAAAAACAAGAATGCTCAAAATCGTTGCATCAGAGTTTGAGATATCCTGCGTTTTAGTCCCTAAAAACATTTGCCATAATGCAACTCAATGGCACCTTCTTATAAGCTCAAGCTGATACTAACCCTGACAACAGACCTAAATGTGTCAAATCAGTGTAGTGCTCCTTTAAAGTTTGCACTCATTCATCTCCCCTAAAATCCCACACGCTATCATCTAGAATTACCTTGTGGCCACTCTCCAGCGATACTTTGATCTCCTTCCCTGATGAGTCCAAAGCATCGGCCACCTGCGACGCCGTGAGGAAGCTTTCATCTTGGGTGGAGTACCAGCCTTCATAACTCCCCTTGTAGATGAGCCCTTTGTTCCAGAGCACTGACCAGAAATGCTCCACGGCCTGGCGGTGTCTCTGCTCAGTGGTTCTTATGTAGTCTGTCCACGATACGTTGCAGCTGCTGAAGAGATGTTTGAATCTCTCAGACACATCAGTGCAGAATGTCAGGGGATCTTTTCCTGCAGCTTCAGCAGCTTGTTGGATTTTCAAGCCATGTTCGTCTGTGCCTGAAATGCAACATAATACAGTGTATTATTCTAATTATTTACCTGACAAATTGATTAATTGTTGAAATGTCCAGCAAATGTTTGGCATGATAAATCAATTATCAAAAGATGCCAATTAATGAATCAAATATGAATTGTCTTCACTTCTATTAATAGGAATATCATATTTACAGACATAATATATTTTCTGTGCACAGATTTCGAATATAAGCTTTAAGATGACTATAATGTAGAGATTTATATAGTTCCTAGATTGTAGACATCACATGCAATCAATAGCAATCAATGCTAATAGATAGATAGATAGTTAGATAGATAGTTAGATAGATAGTAAGATAGATAGTAACTTTATTGATCCCAAGGGAAATTCAAGTTTCCAGCATCACAGTTCCATAGTGCAAAACATGTTAGTAAAAAGGCAGTAAAAAAGTTAGTAGTACAAAATACAAAAAAATATACCAGATATAAAAATACAAGGAGATGAAGAAAACTGTTAAAACTGAATATAGTGCAGGGTAACAGCTGTGATACAGGACTATTAAAAAAGTGGATATAGTGGAGAAGAAACTGTTAAAAATGAATATAGTGCAAAAAGTGATATAGTGCTGAATGATAAAATATAAGAGATACACAGTAGAGACCAGGGGATTGAGAAATGTCAAATATGGAATATAATGCAGAATAAGAACTGAGGTAGAGAGTTTTTTAAAAATAGACTAAAGTGCAGAATAAAGCTGTACATTATTGGTATAATACAGTAAAAAAAAAAAACAGTCTATGAATGTGCAGAGTAGAGCTGTTGGTGGTGTGCAGAATTAAGAAAGTAGCTTAGTCTATGAAAGTGCACTGTGTGTGTATACATCAATAGAGGATTTACCTGTTGCAAACTTTGAGTTGAAGCCCTGCAGTAGCTTATACCTGTGCAAGCAGTCAGCTAGCACAGCTGAATACAAGTGTCCTAAATGAGGAGAAGCATTGACATAGAAGATGGGAGTGGTTATGTAGTAACTCCTGTCGTCTCTGGAGGAGGAATGAGTGCTCCTGTAGCTCAACACAGAGATCCTCTGAGCTGAAATTGGTGAGAAAAATGGGCTTCGTTGCAGTCTGTGAAGAGCCTTACAGCTTCTGGTGACAATCAGAAAGGAGCTCCTCATCTTTGGATAGCAGATGAAGACAACCAAACGAGATTTAGTCCAGGGAGTGCAGTAATTATGTGCTAGCCATCCATTTATCTAGCTAAAACATGGCATTTTCGCATAATAAAATACACGTCGAGAAACCTAAATACTGTCGGACAAATACTGGAAGATCTTAGAATAGTCAGGAAACAGGAATTGATTCATTTTAAGCTTTTTCTTGAAGCCAGAAGCACATGAGTTCTGCTCATGCTTGTCAAGGTTAGCTCTACTTCCGGGTTTCATTAGAAACAAACAATCCACTCGTCCAATCAGAACGCTGCATAGTATACACCCGGAAACACCAACCACCAATCAGATCCCTTATAGGTTCCTCGTTAGTGATGGGAATTCAGGCTCTTTTTAATGAGCCAGATCATTTGGCTCAGCTCACCAAGAAGAGCCGGCTCTTTCCGCAACATTGGACGCTTGGTGGGCGTGTCACTAGACACAAGGCTGTCCCCACCGGATTGGACGAACGCTTTCCCGCCGTGGGCTGTTGCTCCCAACTTTCAAACCAGAAACAATATGGAGGCTCGTTTGGAAACTTTCTTCTCTTATTTCACGAAAATAGTTTACCGAAATGTGTTTCTGAAAACATTTGTGGAGAGAAATAATCCATGTTGATGAATCTGTCTTTATTTTGGATCCACAACGTTTATTTTAAAAGATTCTCTGGAGTTTCGAGAGGCGACGAGTCACGTCAGACGCCCGTGATTTGCATAAAGTAGACTAGCCCTCAACTTTATGCAATGAGGAGCGGGCATCGTGACGCTACGTTTCTCGAATCGCGATGCCATACTACCAGAATGCATTGCACGGCTGCTTACATAGACAGTGAATGGGGAGCGTGGACACGTACCATTATCGTTCACTTAAAAGAGCCGGCTAAAAGAGCCGACTCGTTCGAACCACCACATCACTATTCCTCGTTGCCAGACAACGACGACGTCGTGCAACTGACGTAAAATATTCTACAAACTGTTGAGTTTAAGCGGAAGTTAAATAGTTTTAGACTTAATTAAACTAACATTAAGTTAGATAAGTCGTTAGTTATAACTTTATTAGCATCTCTAGTTGTTTATAAAGCTGGTTTGAACCCCGTCGCAGTGACAGAGAGTCATCCTATCATGTGATGTTAATTTAAACATCAGCTGCTCGACTGGAAGCTTCAGTTCCTCACAGAAGTTCAGTTATTAATCTTAAAGTTATAGTTATAAAGGTTAGAAAGGTTATTAGTGATGGAGGTGAACCGGCAGGACTTCTACATCGGTCTCTCTCTGGCTGTGAGCTCCAGCGCTTTCATCGGAGCCAGTTTCATCCTGAAGAAGAAAGGCCTGCTGAGACTGGCCGGCAAAGGGTCAATGCGAGCAGGTAACTAAATACACTTATACTTAAAGGTCTTAAAGGTCTTAAAGGTGACTTTAAATGTCAGAGGTGGAAGAAATACTCAGAAGAACAGTATGTAAAGTACCAAGTATAGTAGTATTAGTATGTAAAGTAGTAGGGAAGTGGCGAGATCGAAAGTAAAAAGTAGCTTAATCATTATTACAGAGCTGACAGTGTTAAATACTAGACCAGAGGTCAGCAACCTTTACTACCAAAAGAGACATTTTAGGCAAAAATAAAACATAATAAATCTGTCTGGAGCCACAAAACATTAGATCATTGTAATGAAGGTAACACAGTTTATAGTCTAAGTATATAGTATATAAGTCTAATGCAGTGAGGGTGAAAGAGGAGATGTAGAGTATTAGGGCCACATTGAGGGAAAAAACATCTGAGATTTCCAGAATAAAGTCATAATATTACGAGAATAAAGTCATAACTTTACGAGAAAAAAAGAAAATAACACGTAAAACTACTATTTTATAATATTATGACTTTATTCTCATAATACTAGGATTTTTTTTTCTCGTAAACCTATGACTTTATTCTCGTAATATTATTACTTTATTTTCGTAATATTATGACTTTATTCTCGTAATATTAAAAACAATTTCGCGTAATATTATGACTTTATTTTCGTAATATTATGTCTTTATTCTTGTAATATTAAAAACAATTTCGCGTAATATTATGACTTTATTCTCATAATATTTCGACTTTTTTTGTCGTAATATTATGACTTTATTCTCATAATATTATGACTTTTTTCTCGTAATATTATGACTTTATTCTCGTAATATTAAATTTTTTTTCTCGTAATATTATGACTTTATTCTTGAAAAAAAAAAAAAATTCAATGTGGCCCTAATACTCTGTCGTACCATAGACCTACAACAATGATAAATAAATATGAAAATGTAAACAAAAAAACATATTCATTTCCATTTTTATAAATCCACAGGGAGCCACTAGAGAGGAGCTAAAGAGCAGCAGGTTGCTGACCCCTGTACTAGCATACAGCATAGGGATTATTTCAATTATCAATTCATCTGTTGATCATTTTCTTGATTAATCGAGTAATTATTTATTTCCAGTCAACAAATTATTGCCACCTTTGAGAAGCTGGAACTAGATAAGTTTAGCTTTTTTTGCTTGCTCTATCTTTATGTAATATATTACTGATGTATTACTGTGTAAGCAACAGTTGCATTGTTGTAACTGGAGCTAATCTCAACTACTTTATATAATGTTGGATAGTTTAATCTACAATATAAACAATGCATCATATTTTGTAAGATTGTCACATGCTTGCATGTCAAATGTTTATCTGCAAAGTCACTATACTGCTGCTGCCAGATAAATGTAGTGGAGTATAAAGTAGCATAAAATGGAAATATTCAAGTATTTGACCACTGTACTTGAACTAATGTACTTAGTTACACCACTGTAAAAGATACGGGTCTCCTCATAGATTATCACTGGGAGGAAGGTATGTCTTGATGGACACATGAATATTAAGATAAGATAAGATAAGATAAGATGAGACATTCCTTTATTAGTCCCGCAGTGGGGAAATGTGCAGTGTACAGCAGCAAAGGGGATAGTGCAAAAAACAAGAAGCATCAGCTAACACAGTAAAAAAAGTGCTGAATAAAGTGTAACAAAATATGAACCATTTAAATAGAAGGAAGTATAAAAATAGGAGCAGTATATACAGTATTGACAATAAACAGACTATTAACAAAATTGCACAAGTGGAAAATGATATTGCACAGTGAGAATGAAATGAAATTCAACCTGAAACTATCAGGTTATTATCAGTTTTTGGTGTGTAAGTGGTCTAATGGGAGTAGTGATTAGAATAATACAGTAGGTTATATAAACTTAATACTGTATTTAAGGCTAATAGGTCTACAGGATTTTTGTTAGGTAAGTGAGGAATTATTTAAAGTGAGAAACCTCTAACCGTACTTCATCTTTATTTTCTGCATCTCACAGGTCAAGGGGGGTATGCTTACCTGAAGGAATGGCTGTGGTGGGCAGGACTAATATCAAGTAAGTCACAGACTTTAGTTCTGTAAAATGGGTGACATGGTCAGCTGCTTGTTTTTTTTTTTCTTTCTTGGTGACACTCCTCACCAGTCATGCCCAGAAACATTGTGTTCTTTGTTTTTCAAAGTGGAAATGAGGCTCTTGTGGGTTTGGTATTTTTTTGCTGTTGGTGACATTACAGTTGATGCAGCACCCACACCATATCTTTGAAGTGCACATTCCTCCAAAGAGCACATTTGCACACGTGGGTTGGGAGAGAATAATTGTTTAACCTTTTAATCAGCTGCACCAGCTATGAATTTATGCACACTGATGATGGTCATGTTTATATTCTAGTGGGAACTGGAGAGGCCGCCAACTTCGCTGCGTATGCATTTGCGCCGGCCACACTGGTGACTCCTCTCGGAGCATTGAGTGTACTTGTGAGGTAATTGTCTTTTTCTTGAGTTTGATTTTGTAGTTTTTTATGCCACGGATGTTTTCAAGACTTATCAGACATTTGCATAGTGTGATATAGATACTGTTAGCCTTCCCATCTGGTGATATGCTATCTACAGTATCTCTTATTGTCAATAAATCCCATGAAAAGGCCCATGAGCGATCCTGGTGACGTAAATATACATAAGTGCAGTGGTTCCCAACCTTTTTGGCTTGTGAACCCTTTGCAGGTTTAAATTAAAGCAACCTCATCACAGGTTGTTGCCTTAGTGTGGGCATGAATTGTGAGCACCTCAAACAATTTTTTTGTAATAATATTATAATAATATTATTTAGTTTTGGTCTTTTCATGAGATTTGATGACAGTAAAAAAATATAGAATATCACCAGACTTATCTTTTTAATGTGCAGTAGCATAATGTGTGCTAACTCTCTGTGTCTGCATCATTTGTTTTTCCGTCCAGTGCCGTGCTCTCCTCTTACTTTCTGAATGAGAGGCTGAACGTGCATGGGAAGATCGGCTGTTTGCTGTGCGTCTTGGGCTCCACGGTGATGGTGATCCATGCCCCGCAGGAGGAGGAGGTTGCCTCCCTCAGTGCCATGGCTGAGAAGCTCAAAGACCCAGGTAGGACCGGCCCTTCATCAGTGTGATCTCATTAACCATGCTCTGCAAACTGAATCCCAGATAACGGTTGGATGGATTTTTTTTTTCTTCAGGGAACTAACTCGTTCTTGAATACTCCCCACTAGGTTTCATTGTGTTTGCTGTGTGCGTTGTTGGAAGCAGCCTGGTTCTTATCTTTGCCGTGGCTCCGCGGTTTGGACAGAAGAATGTGCTGGTCTACATCCTGATCTGCTCTGTGATTGGCTCCCTGTCTGTGTCTTGTGTCAAGGGCCTGGGCATTGGCATTAAGGAGCTGTTTGCCGGGACAGCAGTGCTGAAGGATCCCCTGTTCTGGGCCTTAGTCATCAGCCTGATAATCTGCATCAGCGTTCAAATCAATTACCTGAACAAAGCCCTCGACATCTTCAACACCTCCCTAGTCACGCCCATCTACTACGTCTTCTTCACCACCTCCGTCATGGCCTGCTCAGCCATTCTCTTTAAGGAGTGGTTGCGTATGACCGCTGACGGAGTAGTGGGAACAATTAGCGGGTTCCTCACCATCATTTTGGGGATCTTCCTCCTCCATGCCTTCAAGGACATTACATTTAACTATGATTCCCTCCCACTGTTCCTGAGGAAGGATCCTCAGGGCTTTCCATGGGGGCACCAGCCTTTCGTGGCTCTTCCCAGCCACGAAACACAATCAGAGGACGAGATTAAACTGCCCAGAGAAGGAAGCTCAAAGGGGGGCTGGGGTACGCACCAGAGAGCTCCTTAAGGAGGACCAATAGTCTTGTCACAATTCTGAAGCTTTACTGCACACCAGTCTTACAATGTGACAAGTTAGTTTACTAAATCTGAATTTCAAGTCTTACACACAATGTACTGGATGAACAAAGTTGCCTAAAGTGAGCATAATGTTCCTGTCAGCACACTGGATTACATAGGTGTACATCCACATCTTTAGTTAAACAAAAAGACAGGACAGGATTATAATCTGAAGTATAATTTATATCATTGTGAATGTTTGTTGCACTGCTGTGTACATGTTTTTTTATACAGTATATTAAGTTAAAAACAATAATTGAAGGTTGATTAGCCTGCTTAAACCAGATTGTGCCTTCTGTTACTGAAAATAATAACCTTATTCAAAGGTTTGCACTTTTTAACCTTAGCAGATATTGTACAAATG
Organism: Sebastiscus albofasciatus; assembly: GCA_916701655.1. NCBI lineage: Eukaryota > Metazoa > Chordata > Actinopteri > Perciformes > Sebastidae > Sebastiscus > Sebastiscus albofasciatus. The sequence continues at coordinate 31,224 of CAKAOI010050222.1, read as the reverse complement.
TAGGATTATAAGACCAGTGTAAAGGCAAAGAAATGATTTGTCCTGAATGCATTTCAATCATCTGTTGTTGATGATCAAGTTTGAGTAATTTCTATTACGAGTTACTGTAATACCTCAGTATTATATACAAAACCGCACCAAAGAATGTTATTTCCCTGTGTGGATCAATTCCCAACATGTGCCAAACTGTAACATATCTCTGATGTAACTAGGGCTGTCCCGAATGCTGTTTTTTGGGCTTCGAAGCTTTTGGTGAGAAATATTCGGAGGTATTCGAAGCTTCGCTGAGCAGCGCGGAAGGCTGACATGTTCTACTGTCTGTCGGAGTGCCACTGCCGCAGTACTGCTCACACATGCAGCTCTACACATGACAAGCAGCAATATCCCTCTGAGAATAACTAAGAATTATTAATGTTGAATATGAATAATGAATGTTATTGTGGGTTTATTCCTTCAGGGGGCTATTTTGGGATTTATACATTATTATTGCATACACAAATTTGAAAAACGAAGCATTCGAATAGTGATTTGGAGGTCCATGACAACAGTCGAAGCATTCGGGTCAGTCCTAGATGTAACTGAACTTTTTTTGTGTGTTTGACAATGCTGATTAAAAAACATTACTACAACATTACTTGATTACACTTTATCCAAAAGAGACAGACATTATTTGGCATGATTTATTGCATATGTACAGTCCAGAACCTCACGCCTCTTCGGGTCAACAACACATGGTTAGTTCTCTTAAATTACAGCAGAGTCTGCCGGTGAAGTCCTTGTGGCTGTCAAACACATCTGGCTAAAAGCTGAATGTCCCAGATGTGTCCATCTTTCTGCAGTCTCTCACACTTAACCCACTAGTAGTTACAGCACTGGATATTAACAAGCTCAGTTTCACAGTTTGACAAACAAAAAGGTTTTGCAACACTCATATCCCTGCTAAGTGGAGGACAAATAGGACTTCTGCATCCACACATCGTGTTAATCTGAGGCACTTGGTATCAAAAGTAACACTTAATGTTGCTCCTTTTTTCCAGTTGAACGGTTCTTGATTACGGACAGCTGTGTCAGGACATAACGACCTCGTCCTGAAGCAGAGGGCCGTGTGCATGTGTCTTCGTCAGTCCTCATCAGTGACAGTTTTAGTCCGACATGGTCTCGGAGAAGGAGCCCTTACTCCTCTGAGTCTGGTCCAGCCTGTTTAGGATGAACTGGCTGGTGTCAATAAACCGCTCCACGCAGTTAACGAAGCACACTTCTGTCCTGGAGTCCATCTTTGGACCGGGTTTATCCATACATTTCTCCTGGAGACAGAGACAAGAGCAATTCAGAACGAGGTGCAAGGGATGATACAAGGTATGTTACACATAGTACATCACATTTAGCACAATGGGTGTCACAATCAGGGAAATAAAATTTGAAAATTTCAGGTCACTTGCCACCATGGCAGACAGGTTTTTCTTATATTAAAAAATATTATTTTTAAAAAGCAATTCTAAAGCCTAAATTGAATACACTTAATTTTACAGGTCTGCTATTTCTAAATATCTGGTAATTTATTTAATACATTTCCAAGAAAAGAATACAAATTAATTGTTTGGCTTTATTTCCATGTCTGCTGGTGAAAAGATAATAATTAGCAAATATTTTTTTAAAATTTCTTTAAAAAAAAAAAAAAAATTCATAGTTGTACTACAACAGTTAATTGAAATATATATATATATATTATTTTGTGTAATGGGAAGAATATTCAATAATTGCACTTTTATAAAGTGTAATGCCATCAAAATGCTTAATTAGTTCAATAAGTATAATCAGGAAGAGACCATTGATGTGTGAAGTGATTTTGGTGGTACTACACTGCATAATACTGAAGTTATTGAATATGTTTCCCATTAAAAATTCACTAAAATTATGCAAAAGCATATTTTTCCAAATTAAATGTTGCAGACGAGATAATTGATGTGTGAAGTAAGTTTGATTGTACTACGCTGCATAATACTGAAGTTATTGGATATTTTTCCCATTAAAAATTCACAAAAATTATGCAAAATGATATTTGTCAAAACTAAGTGTTGCCCTAAAAGGCTTCCGTAGAGAAAGCTAACGTTAGTGTTATATGACATAGGGAGACATATAGAGTAACCTATTGTATACTTTAGGGCATTATTATTTGACCACAGCAAATAAAACAAGTGTCCCCAACTTCTTATGTCACTATATGACAAGCTAGCTATCACTTCTAGCTTCAGATAAGCCTGCAAACAGCTGCTCTGCTAGCTTAACGCTGCTCTTACCCAGCAAACCTCTGTCATCTGATGCACCAGCTGCTGAAATCTCTGCTTCTGAGACTCGATTTCGATGAAGTGCTGAAGCTGAGGGTCCGCTGTCGCTCCCTGGCCGTTCATATTTAGCTAAAAAGCGGTCGCAAGAGCAATATTGTCCCAGTTATGAACGCCTGATGGCTCTGATGCTGACCTTCACGTGTATGTATGAACGACGGGAAACAGGAAGTGGTTCAACCAATCACAGAGCGCGTTCTTCTGACGACGTGCGTCATCATACATACGTCATACGTTTCCAGTCAACAGCCATATTAAATTAATTATTATTATATTAATGTATGCAATACAGGAATTGTGGAAAGATGTCAATAATTTTATACTTGTTAACATTTTCTCAGATTTTGCACTGTACTATAGAAATATTATATTTGGTTGCTACGGTTACAGTGACAAAGACAGTAATGCATTTTTTCTTATTAATTTAATATTAATTCTCACGAAGTTCCACATTCACAATTGTAAATTTCTAAAAAAAAAAACAAAGCCTAGTTTCTTTGTATTTATGAAAGAAATGGAATTATATCTGTCATCAATTTCTGCCTCACAAAATAAAAAAGCAATGAAAACAATGAATGTATGCAATATCTTTAAAGTTTTTAAGTGAAATTATTGTCATTTCTCTTGCGTATTTTTTTTTTTTTTAAATTTTATGTTGGTTTTGTTTAATTTCTGTTTGTCCTTTTATGTTTGTCACAGCTCTTTGTTTATGTTTTCGCTATACTTCTGTATGTAAATGTTTTTAATGGTTTCTGCTGTTACTATGGATACTGTCATTTTGAAATAATAATAATAAAAAAGAATTATTATTTAAGGTAAAATAAGTGTCAGTTAAATAGATTATATATTATATCCAGTGAGACATTTCTTACAAAAGTTAAAGAGTGACATAGATGTACATTTTTATTACTGCGAAATACATCCTGAAACTTGCTGTCACTTATCTTGGTCCTGTAAATTTATTTATTTTTTATGAGCTGTGGAAAGACATTAACAGGTTTATACTTGACAACACTTTATCTGATTTTGCATTTTATTATAGAAATTATAGAAATATTATGGTTGCTTTTTTTATTTTGGTTGCTATTACAGTGACAAAGACAGTAAAGCATTTTTCCTTATTAATGTAATTTTAATTATCACCAAATTCCACATTCGCAAATGTAAATTTGCTTAATTTCTTTGTAGGAAACGGAACAAAATGTGTCAACGATTTCTTCTTCACAAAATAAAAAAGCTATGAAAACAATGAATGTATGCAATATCTTCAATAAGTGAACTTACTGTCATACTCTCGCATGTTTTTCTTTTTTCTTTATTTTATATTGGATTTGTTTTTTATGTTATGTTTATGTTTTTGTTGTGCTTCATCTGTATGTGATTCTAATGTTTCCTTCTGTTACTTTGTATACTGACAGTTTGAAATAAAACTATTAATATATATATGTATATTAATTAATATATATATTACTTAATTAATATATACTTATATTAATTCATTTACATATATATATTATTAATAAATTATTAATATATTATTAATATATATATATATTACTTAATTAATATATACTTATATTAATTCATTTATATATATTATTAATAAATTATTAATATATTATTAATATATATGTATTACTTAATTAAACAAATAAAGCTAATAATAACTTGTGCAAAAGTATTATTACATTATAAACAGTTCATATTTGATTAAAATGGGAGAACAACAGGTCAATCAGATGTTTTTTTTCACATTTAGATGTCTTTTTCATTCACATGATGTTTGAGTCATTTCAATGCCCAGCATACTTGGCTTTTATTTTGTGCAATAGACACATTTTCACAAAGCTTGTTTTCACATGCAGAGATGTCTACACATTTCACAATGATTCCACAGGATACAATAAAGACAGATAACCTTCAATACAATATACACATTTTAAACGCTATAGCCGGTAGGGCTGTACTTCTAGTAATGCAATAGGAAGGATATTCTAATCAATGAGTTATAGTGGCATTCATATTACACATATTCACATTACAGAGGAAACTCAGCGTGGCTGTGCAGTGCCATGTTCAATCTGTAGACTATTTAATGATTTATGTTATCTTTCCAGGAGACAGACGGGAGATGCCGCTCTGTGAGGATCAGAGTGAACTGTTTGTGTTGCGGTGTGCTGTGATTATTTCGACGTCTACTGGAGCTCGTACAGCAAATCCTGAACAGTCACCCTCAGCTCCTGGAAGTTGGGTCTCTCATCTGCTTTCTGAAAACAAAACAAAGAGAAGCTGTGAGGTTGGTGTTATATATATATATATATATATATATATATATATATATATATAT
>CAKAOI010050222.1:0-26515 GCA_916701655.1 Sebastiscus albofasciatus | reverse complement strand
TTTGTGTTTACTATCATCATTCTCTACAACTTCTACACAACTCAATACAAAATCCACTTACTTCATGCCAGCAGCTTGACATAATGCTATAGACCCTGTCGTTGGCCAGCTGGGGGCGGTAGAGACGATGGCCCCTGGACACCTGATCCACTATTTCCGTGTTGCTGAGGCGCTCATACGGAAGTCGTCCCAAAGTGTACACCTCCCACAGAAGAACCCCTGCACATTTATAGAAACAGTTAATGTGGTTAAATACAGATGACATTTCATAGCTTGTGAAGACATTTAAACATTGATTACACTTATAACTGACCAGATATGCAGTTGAAAAACATAGTGTGCAGTGTGTTCACTCACCATATGCCCATATGTCTGACTTGCTGCTGAATTTGCAGTAGAGGAGGACCTCAGGAGGCGACCAGCGGACAGGAAACTTGGAACCTGCTGAGCTTGTGTACTCATCATCTAAGACGTACCTGAGTGCAGTGGTGGAAGGAGTTTTCAGATTCTTTACTTTACATGTAGAAATTTTATATATGAAAAAAAGTAAAAGTACAGAAGGATTGTCAACTAAATGTACTTAAAGGTCCCATATTGTAAAACAATGTGAGATTTTCATGTTTTTTATATTATAAAGCAGGTTTAAGTGCTTTATAAATACTGTTAAATTATCAAAACGCTCAATATATGGAGAAATACACACAGCCTGTATTCAGAAATTGTGCATTTGAAACAAGCCGTCAGGATTTCTGTCCATTTGTGATGTCACAAATATACAACATTTTGGCCATTACATGGTTTTAAACGTAAACGTTTTAAATGTGTCCCAGTTTATTTCCTGTTGCAGTGTATGTGAATGACATCAGCAGACAGGAAGTAAACATGGACTCGAACTGTTGCCTAGCAATGCAATTCCGTTGCAATGCATTAAAACGGAGCGTTTCAGGCAGAGGGTGAATACAGGTATATTCAAGCAGACAGTATGAGGAAAATAAAGGTTTTTTTTTTGAACATTATAGCACGTAAACATGTTCTAGTAGAAACACAAAATACAAGTATGAACCTGAAATTTAGCACGATATGGGACCTTTAACGTATCAAGCATGAAAGTACTCATTGTGAAAAGCATTTTCACTGTTGTAGTTGGTTGAGATAGAGCTAATTTGAACTACTTTATATATCTTTGTATTTAAGTTGATATCATCTTTGTATTTAAGATCTTAATATACAAAGTAACTACTTACTAAAGTTGTAATATAAATGTAGTGGAGTCAAATTATAAACTAGCATAAAATAGAAATACTTAAGTAAAGTACCTAAGAATTCTACTTAGATACAGTACTTGATTAGTATAAATGTACTGCTACTTTCTACTAGGGCTGCAGCCAATGATTTTTTTCATTTCTAGATTAATCGATTAGTTGATTGGTCTATAAAATGTCAGAGAATGGTGAAAAATGATGATGAGTGTTTCCCAAAACTCAAGAGGAAGTCCTCAAATGTCTTGTTTTGCCCACAACTAAAATACATTCAGTTTACTGTCATAGAGGAGTAAAAAAAAACAACAGAAAAGATTCACATATAAGAAGCAGGAATCAGAGAATTTTTACTTTTCTTCTCTTAAAAAAAATACTCAAATCGATTATCAAAATAATATCCAATTAATTCAATAGTTGACAACTAATCGATTAATTGTTGCAGCTCTGCTTTCCTCCACTGAGGACAGAGCCAGAGATTTTAGTTACTTTATTAGGCACCACTATGTGCCTCTGTGTGTCCTATTCATTACCTCGACAGTCCAAAGTCAGTCACTTTGACGGTGCCATTCCCATCGACTAAGCAGTTCCTGGCAGCCTGAGGACAAAACAAACAACCCTCTTGATTAAAGCGTAATCATTAAACATTTACCGTTATCTCCAAATACCTAATCCCAGTATATCTCAACATAGAATGATACAGTGATGTAGAAATTGTGCATCCTACAGTATATCTATGTGTCTCTCACCAGGTCTCTGTGGATGTACTGCTGTGCCTCCAGATAGGCCATGCCCTCGGAGACGTCTTTACACATCTCTAGGAGCTGGACGGCCGTCGGGTGCTGCTTCAGACCCTCCCTGAGGTACGTCAGCAGGCAGCCATTAGACAGGAACTCAGTCACTATATAAATGGGTCTTTGTTTGGTGCACACGCCGTACAGCTGGACCAGGTTTTCCTGGCGAAGCTTCCTGGTTTGAGCAAAAGCAGAAGGAAGTTAAGGATTATACGTTGGGGTTTTTCTCACAGAAGTTATATAAACTGCACTTCCCAGTGTGACACATGAGTTTTATGAGTCTCACGAACAAAATCATCTCTATTGTTTCAACTGCCAGTCGATTCAAGTGTCAGCTCAGTCCAAATCCTTTTAGTGTCGCTTACATCATGATTTTGGCTTCTTCTATGAAATCATCTTCAGACATGGAGCCCTCTTTGATCATCTTAATGGCAACGTCATGCTGGCCCTGCCACTTTCCGTACTTCACCACTCCAAACTGGCCAGTGCCCAGCTCCCTGAGGAAGGTGAGGTCAATGGGATCGATCTCCCACATACCTGGAGCAAACGAGACAGAATGGAGGAGCTCTTTTATACATGCAGTGTCCTCATTAACGGAGTAGTTTGACATTTTGGGAAATCCACTTTTTGCTTTCTTGTCGAGAGTTAGATGACAAGACCACTATCATGATGAAGTTATGGCCAGTAGCTTCTTATGTAAGGCATAAAGAGTGGAAGCAGGGGGAAACAGCGAGCCTGGCTCTGTCCAAAGGTAACAAAATCTGCCTATGAGCACCTCTAAGCATACTAATTAACATGTTATAGTAGGTCTGTGCAATTTATCAATATTATATTGATATTGTGATATAAGATATTGTCTAAAATTTGGATATCGTAATATAGTAATATGGCATGAGTGCTGGTTTTAAAGGCTGCATTACTGATGGTTATTTATCAAAAATGTCATTGTGTAAATATTTTGCAAAAGCACCAATAGTCATCCCTAAAATATCATCGCAATATCAATGTAAAAATGTTGTGATATCTGATTTTTTTTATCCATATCGCAAAGCCCTACATTACATTAAAGGGGACCTAATATGCTAATATTCATGTTCATACTTGTATTTTGGGTTTCTACTAGAACATGTTTACATGCTTTAATGTTTAAAAAAAACCTTAGTTTTCCTCATACTGTCTGCTTGAATATGCCTGTATTTACCCTCTGTCTGAACTGTTTTAGTACATTTCAATGGAATTGCAACAGAATTGCGTTGCTAGGCAACAGTTTGGGTCCATGTTTACTTCCTGTCAGCTGATATCATTCACATACACTGCAACAGGAAATAAACTGGGACACATTTAGAATGTTTACATTTAAAACTGTGAAATGATCTATATAACTGTGTATTTGTGACATCACAAATGGACAGAAATCCTGACGGCTTGTTTCAAATGCACAATTTTTAAATACGGGCTGTGTGTGTTTCTCTGTATATTGAGCGTTTTGATAGTTTAACAGTATTTATATAGCACTTAAATCTGCTCTATAATATAAAAGACATGGAAATCTCACTATTTTTACAATATGGGACCTTTAAGTTTGTTTACAAAAAGGTTTTGTGGCTTTCTGAAGTCTGCGCTGGTTGCCTGGTAACTTCATGGTGACAACAAGTTTCCAGGAGGTTACTGCTACTGGCCAGGAAATAGTCCTGCACATAACCTCCTGTAAAACCACGTTTGTTTGTTTTTTTGTATGGATTAAACAAATGAGATACAACGTGAAACTCAAACTATTCCTTTCACAATAAAGGGACTCACTTAATTACTTTAACAAATGGTGCTGTCAACAAATGTTCGTGCCCTCAACCACCACTAAGAAATGGTCATTATCTTAATACATGTGGTTTATAAATTGCACACTCACATACATTTCTAATCTGTCATCAGATGTTAATCACCAGACATTATGATTAACAAGAGAACATATTAATAATGCATATTGATATAGTCAGATGCTTACCGTAGCCAAGCCCTGCTGTTGATGGAGGCCGTGCCCGGTTAGATACGATGTATTTCAGCCTGCTAACCATACCTAGTGAGGGAGATAAGTTCAGCTGTAATGTCGATATTTTTGATATCCTGTTTGTGTCTATATTTCGTTTCCTTCCCCCCTGTTGAGTCATTTCCCCTTTTTTCCCTGCAGTGACAACTATACAGTATCTTCATGTATGAACATCAAATCATTTAAAACAGAAGAATATCTATATATCTATATATTCACAGCTAGCTATGGTATCAACCTGCTGCATTGTGCTGGTGGTAGTTGATGAGCTCTGGGATGGTGCTGAAATTATGCTTCTCTGCCAGGTAAACCTGGCCCTGTGAGGTGGTGCAGATGTTATAATGTCTGCAGCTCCCACCAGCGTCCCTGTGGAGAGAAGAGTAACTTTAAGCGCAGGTTTTCATCAACACAGGAACCTGCTATCATTTATCATGTATGCATGGGTAGGTAATATCTTCTCAGCCTTATCCACAGCAGTCCTACTGAGCCCCGCCATGAAAAAGTTCTGCAGGCAGATTAGTCCATGTTTTGCATGAATTATTTACATCTCTCCCTGTGTGGCCCACTGTTTCCGCTTTCATTACAAACAGTTCTTCTTTTGATACGTTCACACATGACTGGAGCCAGTGGACAGAGTACTGCAGCAGTGTTTAACTTGGCTTACTCACCCGCCACTCTTACTGAACAAAGACACGGTGTATTTCCCGGCCTTGCTTGAGTCCCGTACCAGGAAGCCTCCGTCTTTGTTCTGGGAAGCAATACAAAAGTGTATATTTAAGTTTAAACTTAAAATTTAGTCCAGCTAAATTCATATCAACTTAGTTCCTATAACAATGTGTATCAGTCATTGAGTTTACCTCAGTCTTTAACAGCTTTTCTGACTGGCTGCGGTTCGTATTCTTGCAATACCAGCTGTGAAAATAAACATGAATATATTTTTCCTGAATGCAGTTTTTGAAATCCAAAATACATTCACGTACAGACAAGTGACTTAACATACAAATGATAAATCAACAATTTAGGGACCGTACACTAGCGCCCATACTCACTCAAATTTTTCTAGCCCAGTTTTGGCTTCCACGACATAATTACAAGGTATATATCCTTCATTCCTGCAAAAGAAAACAGCATAAACTCATAAACACTCGTACAGTAGCATCTCATACTCAAATTCTAGCTCCTAAAACTCTATATGCAAATTGAATTCATTCAAATTACAGTATTTTAATATCTTTTTATTGATCGTGTTATAAAATGTTCCTATTTTCTTATTTAAATGTGGTAAATTAATTTGGTTAAATACAGTAAAAAAACATCTATAAAGATACAGTATACATATTCAGCATGTCTACTCGTAGTCTCCTGCTCTTCATGTACTTGTTTTATTTTATTTAATCTGTGCACCTCAAAGTCCTCAATGAATATTTCCCCCTTTTGCAAGCATGTAGTTTGCAATCATTTTACCTTGGACACCATTTCTTCCACTGTAAAAAAATAATAGTTTTTTGTGGCATTGTTTTAAAGGCAGGGTTGGTGTAGATTTTAGATTTTTTTTTTTTATATAATAGTTGAAATTCTCATTACATCCCGACAGCAATCAATAAATCAAATGCTTTGACAAAAGAAAAGGAGAAATCTGTTATGTGTGGCTGTCACAGGACTGTAATAAACCCGTCCAGTCATTTAATTCGGCCCAAATGTAATGACTGGACGGGCTACCTGCCTGTCTGTTCACGTTGAATATGATATGATGTTCATAATGGTAATAGTTGGGGAGTGGCTTTGGAGGGAGGTCTGAAGGGACGGACTGTCAGTGTCACCGACTTGGCGACATTCTCGCTCGATTTGGTGACTTTTGGAGCTAGTGCTGCTAGCTACTTTCATTGGAAAAGAGTTGGCAACACTGGGCGGGATTGAATCTAGTGTACTCTTTGTTAGTTTCCCCGAAACCTGCCTTTAAATAATCACTTAGGCCTCTTGCGTTGATTTTTCCTCACCCATATTTGTCTGCGGCTCTCCACCAGTTCTGATCAGACATCTCCAGGATGGTGTACTCTTCATCCTTCGTCAGCTCCAGGTGTTGGGCGCTAATGGCTGTGTAGCTATACTCTGCTATGACAGTCATGCCTACACATGGGGAGGGCGACTCGGGAGGCTGTGGAGGTAAAGGCCGAACAGCCTTCTCCTGGAAACACAGATTAGTGGATGTATTATTATAAACGACTGTCTGTAATCAGTGAATATTACTGGAAAGGAACTGTGCGTACCTCTGTTGGGGTAGGAGGAAGAGGTTTCCTGGACCCCCTACGCCGAGATGCTTTAGATGTAAAGCCTATTAATGACATCACAATGATGAAATAATTTAGTCATCGGCTGAAGTTTAGTTGCCAATTTCAAACCAAAGGGAATCCCTTTCTCACCGTTCTTACTATCCAGCACTTTGCAGCCCATAGCTTGTTTAACTTCCTGCTTGCAGCACAGCCACACCCCGTCCGCCCAGAAACAAGGATGGTACTTCTGCATGAGGTCCTTGTTGAAGCGCACCACTATGCACAAGCATGGACACACACAGGGCATTTACATTAAGTCAACATTCCCATTTGCATATGAACACAGCTCTTCTGGTGTGCATGGTGATGTCGAGATACGGTCTATTATTGCACGTAGCTACTGTGACTGACGAGACACATAAACACCATTTGTAAATTTCTATGTACATACTAACTTTCTTTCAGCTTCTTTATCCACTGAGCCCGAACATCCTCATTCTTTGCAAAGATGTACAGCGGACCCTCATCATAGATGATCTGTGGAAAAACAAAGAAAATACCCATCAGCTGTTGTTTGTCAAAGTTGTTTATCATTTCAAGTCATTGGGGGATTTTATATTTATTAAGTTACTAGCTCAGTAAATACAGTTAAATTATACAAATGCCAGTGTACAGGAACTCTTAAATACTGTTACTTTTATGACTAATGGCAGCCAGACACCTTGTTGTCTGAGTTAACACCTGCGCTCTCACCGAAAGCCCCAAGTTCATCTGAGTGTGAGAGACGGTTTCACTTCTTAAGAATGCACTTTCACATAATTAACTGTTGGAGGATTGGACAGTTTTTGTCTGCCAGGGAGAAAACTTTGTCTTGTGTTTCAGGCCTCTTGTGTGTTGCTTCTTGCAGCTTCTACATAGTTTTTGACTGTAGAAGGTTTGAAACAGGGGTGTCACGATATACCGCTATTGAGGATAACCGTGATATTTAAAAATGCAGTATTGATATCTAGCTTGTCGGGAAGGAAGCTAAATAAAACTCCAAACTTACACTAAATATTTGGCGAGGAAAAACTGTCATGGCCATTTTCAAAGGGGTCCCTTGACCTCTGACCTTAAGATATGTGAATGAAAATGAGTTCTATGGATACCCACGAGTCTCCCCTTTACAGACATGCCCACTTTATGATCATCACATGCAGTTTGGGGCAAGTCATAGTCAAGTCGGCACACTGACACACTGACAGCTGTTGTTGCCTGTTGGGCTGCAGTTTGCAATGTTATATCAACATATTTTTTATGCTAAATGCAGTACCTCTGAGGGTTTCTGGACAATATTTGTCATTGTTTTGTGTTGTTAATTGATTTCCAATAATAAATATATACATACATTTGCATAAAGCAGCATATTTGCCCACTCCCATGTTGATAAGAGTATTAAATACTTGACAAATCTCTCTTTAGGGTACACTTTGAACAGATAAAAAATGCGTGATTAATTGCAATTAATCATGGACAATCATGCGATTAATCGCGATTAAATATTTTAATCGATTGACAGCCCTAATATACAGTTTTTGCTACGGACTTTCTCCACCTCCATACACTCGTATTTTGAGTGTAATTCATTTGCCAAAATGCACAATAAACAAAGTTAAAGATGAACTTGACTGATAGCATTAGTATTATTTTTTTTAAATTTTCTCTATATATCGCGATAATATCGTTGTCGGGAATTCTTTTGGCCATGATAATCGTATGATAACGGTATTAACGCAATATAGAAAATTAGAAAATATAAACTGGGAAAAAAAGGTTCGGAAACTTGTGTTTGGTGGATTATTTCTCTGTTGTTACAATGCTAATGGTCATTATATTTTACATCATTGGAAAGCCTGTTTATTTACCTTCACAATGATGTCCAACTTGTAAGGATCATGCATTTGTGGGATGAGCAGCACAGCTGATTATGTGGGGAGCGCCCAAGAAAAATTTGCCAAACTGCTCTGCCAATGGTAAACAGTGTATTCTCCTGTTGGTATTGACTCTTGTTTTGAGTTGTTTGGTGGATTAGATGATTTAACTCTCTTTCAGTAACAAGGAACAAACAAGACATATTGGCAATTTTACACTTTATTCATTTAATCCACCGTCAGGAGCCTCAGTAGAGGAGGAAGATCCATAAGCAGCCACAACAGCCTGGCACCTCCTCCTCATGCTGGTCACCAACCTGGTCACATGTTGCTGTGGGATGGCGTTCCATTCCTCAACCAGGATTGGTTGCAGGTCAGCCAGCGTGGTTGTGTTGGTCACTCTAAGCACGCCCAAGCTGATCCCACAAGTGTTGAATTGGGTTGAGGTCTGGACTCTTGGCAGGCCGTTCCATTCTCTCTACTCCCACATTGTGGAGGTAGTCTGTGATAACCCTGGCTCTGTGGGGGCGAGCGTTGTCATCTTGGAGGATGAAGTTAGGTCCCAGATTGTGGAGATATGAGATCGCCACTGGCTGTAGAATCTCATCCCGATATCTCACTGCATTGACATGGCCTTCAATGATGACAAGGCTTGTTTTGCCAGTGAGGGAGATGCCGCCCCACACCATGACACCGCCCCCACCAACAGCTGTTACTCCATCAGTGCAGCAATTAGCATAGTGTTCTCCGCATCGTCTCCATACTTTGACCCTGCCAATTCCGGCTTCCTGGTAGCGTTATGAGAATACACTGTTTACCACTTGGCAGAGCATTTTGGCAAATTTTTCTTGAGCGCTAACCACATTATCAGCTGTGCTGCTCATCCCACAAATGCATGATCCTTACAAGTTGGACATCATTGTGAAGGTAAATAAACAGGCTTTTCAACGGTGTAAAATACAATGCCAATTAGCATTGTAACAACAGAGAAATAATCCACCAAACACAAGTTTCCGAACTTTAATAATGCTATGAGTGACTGATACTGGGATATAGAAAAGTGTTACTAACACTTTCTCTCCATTTCCAAAATGAACAACAGCAAAGCAGTGAAAGCAAAAACTTGGTAATAGTCCTGATATTAGGCCAGTGAGAATGTAAAGTGGCTGTAATATCACACATTGTCGCAGCTTTGTCTGTACGCTTCATGACTGTCATGAGGCGGTTTCTGAAGAGTCCCTCTCTGTTAAAGAAGTAAATAGTCAAAAATGTCTACCTGGAAAGCGTACATGCGCTCTGGCGGGGAACTTGGCTCTGCCTGGACCGTCTCCACACACTTGATCTTCTCGAGGTCAACTGATCCCCTCAAACCTTTTCGCTTCTGCTTAACAGATGAGGAAACAGTCAGATAACTAACAGGATAAAGTAGCGGTATTATGTTGACGTTTTTCTGTAGTTCCATATACGTACCCCTTTGTCAGCATCAAAATCATAGTAGGCTATTTTTTCCTGGGTGAGAACGAACAATCTCTCCTTGTAGTTCAAAGGGGAGGTCTTCTTCTTCTGCTGAGATCGTTTGATGAAGAGATCTTCCAGTATGCTTTCTGACATGGTTCAGTCAGGATTAATCTACATGGGAACAAGGAATAATTAATACTTTGTAGAGCATAATAACAGCATAACATCCGGGTGTTATCTTTGTGGCAGAACAACACTGAACAGCTTTTTCGGCCTGGACTCAGGCAGTAATGGCTTTACTGAGAGCTGTGACTCGTAGCACTATAAGACAGCCTTTTGGGTTTTTATTCAGTATTTTAATTTCCTCTGAAACATGTATTTTAACAGAATTTAAGTTAATATGTACCCACACATTCATAGAGTCAGAGCAATGCCAATATATATATCAGATCTGGAGCAAAATAAAGAGACATGCAGCATGAATGCGAGCACATATCAGCGTGTGATTAGCTTTAGTTTGCATAAGCCCTGCTTTTCCTGTCAGCAACATCCTTTTCATTTCCAAAATTTCCCTCCGTGACACATCTGTTTCCTTCAGCTACTGTATCACGGTCATCATCACCTGAATGCTTTTGTGCTGGGAAACTGTGTAAGGAGATCATGGTGGAGTGTGTCCACCAAATCTCTTGTCTACTATGTATTCCTAACATGATTGGTTGGCATTATTCCTTCATTTTTTATCCACATCTTAGGTTGTTGTGATATAAAATGCAATCAAACAAAAAGTTTTTGGTGATTGTATCTCATGTCACATAAATTAAGATGTATTTAACTGGCTTGATAGGGCAGCTTTGTTCTCTCAGAATGCACACAATCACACACACACACATGCTACTACTTTTATAACCTGACCCGGTTATTATTGCAGTGACTTAAAGGTTCTTTCCCATTCAGCCATTAGCAAAACGCAGTTACGTAGGTCAGTGGTTCTCAACCCGGGGGTCGCCAGATGGTTGTGGAAAAAAAAAATAAAATAACATTTGCCTCAGAACAGATTTTATTGAGTCTGTTTGTGAGAGTTAAAGTGTGCGTGCACATGAGTTTCTGCTGGGGGATTTCCAGCAGGTCAGAGGGAGAGAAGAAGTTATGGAACGCTTCAAAAAATCCACAGTGCCTGGAGCACATTGAACAACGCCTAGGAGCTAGTAGGTCAAACTAAACAAAACTGGGGGGTCACAAACGTGACAACAAATGTGTCCCAGTTTATTTCCTGTTGCAGTGTATGTAAATGACATCAGCTGACAGGAAGTAAACATGGACCCAAACTGTTGCCTAGCAACACAATTCTATTGCAATTCCATTGAAATGCACTAAAACGGAGCGTTTCAGACAGAGGGTGAATACAGGTATATTCAGGCAGACAGTATGAGGAAAATAATGTGTTTTTTGAACATTACAGCATGTAAACATGTTCTAGTAGAAACACAAAATACAAGTATGAACCTGAAAATGAGCATGATATGGGACCTTTAAATTAAAGATCTGAGTACTGCTTCCACTACTGTAGGTCACCAAAGTCAGCTAATCATGAAGCTAATCAATAAGGTTATGAATAATGTGACCGCTAGCACTAGCTGAGTCAAAGTTAACTGTGCTAAGTTTGGAAATAACTGAAAGGGTTAGTTCGGATTTTCTTAAGTGGGGTTTGTATGTATATTTTCGTGCTCTGCGAGGTAAAATTACTGTTTTTGTGAATGTAGTCTGGTGGCTTTGAAGAGGGCGCTATAACAGCATCAGTTCCCTGAGAGAAAGGGAAGTCTGTTCATGTAACGCAATTTACATTCTAGGTTTTTGGTGTTTCCAGAAACAACATCTAAATGAAATTAGTTCACTGACAAACTCATCATAAAAGATATCAATCTCACCGTCGCACAACTACCTTTAATTCCCTCACACACATCATTACATGTGACCTGCATTATGAGATTAGAAGGCAAATAAAAGAGGCCATCTCTTTTTAGTTGAAGACAGCTTATTGTGTCTTGTTTTCAGCACCTAATGACCACTAGTAAACTGAAACTCACACCTCCAAAACAAGACAAGGCCTCTATTGATACCATATCTAGATTAGATTGAAGCGGGCCAGAGAAACACTAATATCTGTAAAGGATGAGGATAATGTACTCAAACATGCCATCATTACTAAAACAACAAAAACATAACACTCTTAATACACATTTGCATTTGCATACACACTGCACATTTTTGGAAAAACAAGTTAGCAATATGAAACATAATTCAGTGACAGGTCAATGTGTAGACTTGTCACCTACTAGGCAGTTAGGTAGTTGTAACCAACTGATGCAGAACTACCAAAAAGCACTATTCACAGATGCATTTTTATCCAGCAAACACTATCTAAAAAACACATATTATTCTAAAACACTACAAAAATACAGGAAGTGTCGTATTGCCAGGTGAAACATCAAATGCTCAGACTCACCCTTTTGGCACACAGCTGAATGCTAGCTGTCTGTTAATTGTCAGTAAGTCTCTGTCAGATGTGTTTCTGCTTGAGCTCAGCCTATTTTCAGCCTTTGAGCACTTCCTTCTATCATCTGAACTGTAACTGTAACACCACCAGAAGCTTCTGTCACTCCCTGCTAACCAGTGTGACATTTCTTCACACCAGACTGACTATTAGGTTTTGTTTGCGCCGTCATAAACCGATGGCGGTGTTCCCTATTCTGCGAAACATTGTTTACTTATTCCTCATTCTTGGCAGCCTAATGTTTTCTCACATCACTTACTAGAGTATGTAGAGGTCAACGTACTCTAATAGTGGTTGATCGACACCCTGATGTAGCACCCCTTCTCAGCCAGTCGACCGAAAATGTACGTCCATATCTCTCTGTATCACGGTCACCAGAAGGAGATTTTTTTTTCTAAAGAGAGTTGACACATGGTGGCTGACACAGACGAACTGATAGGGAAGTTGCATCAGTGTTGTACTGCAATATGAAGGCAGAAGGAACCCAGTGCCCTGCAGCACTTCAGCCTTAAACTTAAAAACTTAAACAGCTTAAAAAACCTGATTTTATCTCTCTTTCTCTCGAATGTGGTTATCATTTGCACATTTAAAATTTGTGTTACATACATGTCATGCATGCTGTTAACACACCACTTACATTTACAAACATGTATAATGCTCACTTTTCTTTTAGATTTTGCAGAATTCACCTCTGTATGGAAGTTTTTTATTGGACTTTAATAGTTGTAATCCACATCCACGTATTTTAATTCCACATAAAAATGTTACCCTCTGTTTCTGTACAGCACAACAACACTTAAACACTTTGCAGAGAGGAGTTTTCTTTCTCACTTTCTAATGTTTATCCTCTCAGGTGCTTGTGTGGTTTTGGGTTGTGAAATTTTATATACTATATGTCTATCCATTTGAATCTGTAATGAAATTGGGCTCAAAAGCTCTATTAAAATGCCCTTATTACTGTACACAAGGCAACTTTTTAGCAACTCAAAAGTCAAGAGTACCAAAAGTGTACCCTTAAAATCATCTAATCACAAGATACCATACATTTTGATATATTTTCACCCTTTCTTACTCAGGGTCAGAGTGATGATCTTTGAAAATGACCCATAAAGGCCCAAATTAAATACGTTATAAACACCAATGAACCTGTGTATGAGGATAGAATGCAATTATTCATTTTTTGTTGCATGATGTCCGCTATGTATGACACAGCAAACAACCACATCATGAAAGAGTTAACAGGAACCTGTCAAGATGCTCTTTCCTGACGTTTCCTGACAGATAAAGGGGCATACGCAAGAACTGGTGTGTGTGTGTGTGTGTGTGTGTGTGTGTGTGTGTGTGCGTGTGTCTAAGAGTGAGACACTGAGAGAAAAAGAGACTGACAAGGATGTTCAGTACAAGTTCTAAGAGTTAAATCTAACCACAGAAGCATGATCTCCCAGATACCACATCAATTCAACATTGCGGCATTCTGTGGAGGTCAATTTCCAGAATACACAAATAGGAATTAGCATTTCTTGTAATGCGTGTAAATACAGATCACTTTTGGGAAGCGTTTCAAATAAAAATGTACAAATGTGCTCGCTAAAAAAGTACAAGACATTTGTCATGCATAGATTAGAAAGGTAACCACACTGTCTGATTATAACCCCACCATACAGCTAAACCACTGTGGTGCTGCAAAATGTGTGAAAAGTATAGCAGAAAACACCATTAGTTCATCACTGCTGACAAAACATTCAGAAACAAGAATGACATCTTTGCATTTCATAATGGATGGTTTGACAAAGTTTTGTGGTGAGTACACACTTCATTTAGCTCGGTTGTTTACACTTAAAGAACACTTGACTTGCACATTGACGTGCACATTTTATTCTTATTTTATTGTTGATCATTGGTGCTTTATATATACCGTATATTTATGAAATATTTATATAAACATCTATTTTTTCCACCATGTGTGTACATAACAGTCCTCCTGTCTATTGCTGTTCTTTCTATTTCTATGTAAGTACGTTTAGAGAGATGCATTAAGTCAAAGTCAAATGCCTTGTATGTACAGTATGTACTTAGCGAATAAAAACTGATTCTGATTTAGGATTTGCATACAAACTGAAAGTTTGTGTTTCAATTCAGTACTTGCACAAATCTACAATACTGTCTTTCAAATGAAATGCATTCATATAGCTGCTAATATTATTTGTACTTTCAAGTGAATACATTTTAAAATACTTCTTGACCTTACAGACATTCAAAAAAGCTTTGACACTTACCCAGACAGCCAGAAAAGTCAAGCATCAGACAGACAGACGGACAGCTATGGATGCTGAGGCTTGAAGCGGTGGCATGAACCTTTGCCTCAGTTGCTCGTCTTCCATAAAATGTGTGTGTTAGTTCTGTGATGCAAGAAGAAGCTTAAAACCCACCCACTGAGAGAGGAATCGACTCAGCTAACTTCCCCTTTTTCTTCCTGCTCATTTTCATATCAGCCCTCTGGACAGTTTTGGTGATAAGTAGCAAGCGAAGCGAGCTAAACATTAACCCAGGACCATATATTTGTGCCGTGCATATAGTTAAACTCTATCACTTTTATTTAAAGGTCCCATATCGTGCTCATTTTCAGATTGTGTTTCTACTAGAACATGTTTACATGCTGTAATGTTAAAAAAAAACATTATTTTCCTCATACTGTCTGCCTGAATATGCCTGTATTTAACCTCTGTCTGAAACGCTTGTTTCAGTGCATTTCAATGGAATTGCAATAGAATTGTGTTGCTAGGCAACAGCTTGGGTCCATGTTTGCTTCCTGTCAGCTGATGTCATCAACATACACTGCAACAGGAAATAAACTGGGACACATTTAGAATGTTTACGTTTAAAACCGTGCAATGGTGTAAATATTGTATATTTGTGACATCACAAATGGACAGAAATCCTAACAACTTGTTTCAAACGCACAATTTCTAAATACGGGCTGTGTGTATTTCTCCGTATATTGAGCGTTTTGATAGCTTAACAGTATTTATAAAGCACTTAAACCTGTTTTATAATATAAAAGACATGAAAATCGAATTTTTTTACAATATGGGACCTTTAAGGGGATTCAGTCTACTGCAAGTTTGAGCATAACAGAGACAAGAGATAAACAAACTGATAACTTCTGCAGGCATTATGATGTCTGCTCATTGTGTTTTACAACGACTAAATATATATAAATATTAATGTATATATAATAACTCCCTGTATTTACTTAAAATGTGAGAAGATCATCCTGTCATACTCAAGCCCCCAGGAAGAGCGCCGGTCGACGATCCGGACTTTCGTAGTGGCCAAATGGCATACTACAACTTCCGTGTCAGTCACGTGATGCAGTGGGCCCAAAAATACTTTTTCCCATAGACTTACATTGGGAAAGAGACGTCTGTAACTCAGTGGATAATTTTTTTTTAGGTGAATCAACTTCCCAGTACGAACACTCTAATAGCCCTTATTTAAAAAAATAAATTTTTAAAGTTGTAAAACGCACTAATAGCTGAAACGAGAGTTATTTCCATTCCTCCGTTCATGTGAGTGAGACCCAGACCGACGCTAGAGCGCAAGCCGTGATGACGGCGTGACGTTGGGACCCTGCGACCGAGTCATGTGATCAGGCGGACGCCACTGCGCATGTTCCAGTTGCCCAAGATCTGTCAAGATAGGGGTGCTTTTCCATTTAGGCTTCATGTGCCACTGAGCAACTCTCATAGGGATGAACGGGGCCCCGCCTCGAACGCTGTATCTAGTTCTTTTAATACATCCATGGTCATACTGCCTTGAATTAATAAAAAAATAAAATAAAATAAAATAAATAAATAAATTAAATTAAATTAAATTAAATCAAAATAAAAAATAAAATAAATAAAAATAATTAAAAAAAAGGGCTCTCAGACTGGAGCCGGCTCTTATCGTTCAATTAAAAGAGTCGGCTTTTTGAACCGGCTTGTTCTGGACATACACATCACTGTTGTGCTCCTCCTCGCCACTAGGGGTCAGACTGCACCGCCCTCTAACCGCCGGTTCACCACTGAGCTCTACTTTAACAGCTGCTTCCGGTTTCTTCTCCCTCTTTCTCTCTGCATCGGGACGCCGCCATGGTATGAATCTCCTCACTGAGACACTTTATACACAATCTAACTCAATCCGGCTATTTAAACATTATCTACTTCATTCAGTTAACTCAGATGTGTTAACACCCTTTTAATACACACAGTAATGGTAGTATTTGTCACCTTTTTGTACATTTTAAGCTGTTATATTGTTATTAAAATATGCTAGCTGTGTTTGTGCTGCTCCAATGCGTACTCCCAATGCGTACTTCATTTTAACAGGCCTTCCTTTTAGGATACATTACAGCTAAATGTCAGTTAAAGTTACCCTTATTGCAAACAACAGCTTGCTTATTATATTATTGCAGTGTTGTTATAACTTCATACACCAGTTTTACCCTGAAATCTGGTTAAATAGCCACAATGCTAACATGTTAGCTCGCTAGCTATGATAGCCTGCTAGCTAATGTCACCTGCCTTTACCCAGACCAGGATGCTAACTGCTTACATGTTGAACACGAGCAGTCTTTACTTTAACAGGAAGTTTTAAACTTGTTAACTTGACACGATGTAGATAAAGCTTTAACTTAACTTTTATAAAAAGGTCTAGTTTTGTTCCAAGTTTATCAAGTTAGTGTGCCAAGTTAATGCTAATACTTAGCAGTTATCACTCCACTACCATTAATGTTCTCTTATTTAATATCGTTCACTACCATTGGGAGACAATATTGTTGGGGGAGATACAACGGGGAGATTAAACATGAAATATTTGGTCTATTACCAGGTTTATTGCAAATGTGATAAAGGTTTCTTCTGTTATCCAGGTGAACGTCCCGAAGACCCGCAGGACCTACTGCAAGAAGTGCAAGAAGCACCAACCTCACAAAGTTACCCAGTACAAGAAGGGAAAGGATTCCCTCTACGCACAGGGTAAATAACCCCTTATTTATTAGTAGCTATTACCCTGTATGATGGCACTTTTGCCCTTCAGCGCTCACCAGGGAGCACTCCTCTGTTGCTAATAGCCAGACAAGCATGTTTATGTGCTCATTCTCTGTGCAAATATCCATTAGACAGTCTACAGTTTGATAGATGTCTTTGGGTCAATAGTTTTTGAAAAAGTAGGGAGAAATAACCCGTCTGTACAGAAGTTCATTAAGCTTAACAGTGCTTTTACAGGTGACCAACGATGTTCCATACAGAGCGCATAACATAACACACAAATAATAACTGGATTATGTGCAGACAGTGTCTGTGTTGACCGACTTTCTGCTGTAGTTCCAAGCAGTCGGTGCCCATTTCAAAGCGTTTGTTCAACAAAGAGTAATGCATTTAACAACTATTGATAGCATAATAATAATATCATACAGACTACAGTACTGTGAGAAGCATGAATTGATCTCCCCTCAAGCTGCAGGCTTACTGAAATCTCACAGGAACAAATGGCGTGGAGATCTCTTGTTTGGTCAGAAATGAAATGGGGGAACTGAAGATGACACATTTTATTCACGACCTGGAAGTATTTATTCAGTGATGGGTAGAAAAGGTCCTCTGTATGGAACATCGCTAGTGTACATTAAATGAGTTGTCATGAAATGTAGCTGAACTGTACATTTTCTGCAGGTAAGAGGAGATACGACAGAAAGCAGTCCGGTTACGGTGGTCAGACCAAGCCCATTTTCCGGAAAAAGGTAAGTTCAGCTGTGTAGTGCGGTTAGATCTCTAATGTATTTTATACCTGTGTGAAGTCAGACACAACAATATACTTCTACTCTTTTCAGGCTAAGACTACAAAGAAGATTGTGTTGAGGCTCGAGTGCGTAGAGCCCAACTGCAGATCCAAGAGAATGCTGGCCATCAAGAGATGCAAGCACTTCGAGTTGGGTGGTGACAAGAAGAGAAAGGTAGGCGTCATTTGCACATTGCAACATACAGAGAGATGCACATGGCAACACAGAGAGATACAGACAGACAGAGATGCACACGGTGACAGACAGATATTACACTATCTTCATGTATACATTCAATTATCCCAGCTCATAACAGTGTCAGCGAGGCAGATTGTTCGGGGCTGCTGTTTCATAAGGAGCAATACTTTGATACAGAAGAAAAAGATCATGTTGTACTTGCATCCAGAGCTCATTTTACTGTCAAGAGCAGAGGATTTGAGAGGATCTTTTGATGGGAATGAAATCCATGTATTTTGATTGAAAAGTCACTGGCGCGTATAAAATATGGGAAATAATATAATGGTCAGATCTAAACTTTGGTGGTTTATTTTCTTTTATTTTCCCCATGATATATGTAGTGTTGAGTTGGGCTGCATTATACAGTGGTAGATTACATACTGTTTATACATGGGGAGACAAAATACAGTTAAACAAATAAAAACATACTGAATAAAATGCAATCCACTGTTAACTTTCCCATAACTATTTTGCAGGTGTTTTGTTTTACATTTTGGTATTAAGTCATGTAATGTCCACCTCCTGTATACTGAGGAGGAATTGGACATTATGTTGGTCCAGTTGTGCAGCCTAATGTGTGGATCATAATTTGGCATTTTTACATTGAGGTCAATAATACATTGACTTAAAAATATTAGTACAGACTGCAATTATAGCAATCATATTATTGTAGGAAACCTGCTAGATTGCTTTATAACAACATTGTGTGTTAACTTTGTTGTCACTATAGACTGTCAGTGTTTGTAGTTTTAACCATGCATTGATAAATTTAATGGAAGTGGTTTATAGTTTTTTAATCTTGCTCTTGGCCTTAAATACTTACAAATTTACAGTAGTGAAGGGTCAAGCAAGAACATTTCAGGGAAAATTGGGTCCTAATTTGGTGTAACTGCTGCACCTAAATACTAAAATGCAAAACCAGGAACCATTACTGAGCCATTATCTCATGAACTCAGACTATCCCTTGGTGGACTGAAGGAAAAAATTGAAATAGCTCGTTTCATTAAAGTGTAATTTAATGAGGATAAGCTTATGGGGCATCCCGCTCTTTGACAATGAGGGGTTTATAATGGGATGAATGGACAACATGTATATAGCATATTTGTTTACCCAACAGTGAAACATTAACCCAACACGTCTGGATCAGATGGCAAAGAGGTTACACATTATAGGACTCTGCTTTTGATGATGTAGGGTTAAACCAACAAATATAAAGAGAACATGTTCACAAACTCTTTATTCAAAGATCATACAAATGTTTAACAATCCTGATAGTACATTCTTCTGTTTAACTCTGCTTGAGCATCATCTTAACAGATTTCTTTCTCTTCTCTTACAGGGCCAGGTCATCCAGTTCTAAACTGTGGTCCCATCTTCTGGAACAAGTTGTCGCAATTTTCAATAAATGTATTAAAACATAGTTTTGGAGTTTGGCCCTTTCCTTCACCTCTGTTTCACTTTGCTTGTCAGTTGTGCAAAATTCAAGCTTTGTCTTACAATTCACAGCATGTGTTCAAAACATACAGTGATTTATTCAACATGATCAAAAGTAGCAGGTGTAATCATCATAGTATCACAGGCTGATTCAAGCAAACTATAGACCAGTGTTTCCTGAACTTTTTATTTGGGGATCCAGTGAATTTGTACATAAAAGAACATTCCTGACCATTTTTACTGCTGTTTCTGCATCACCTTATATTATTTAGAATGGGTAAACCTGTCATTTCAAAGATATGTTTGATTTATCACAACTTTGTTTTATGCATGTTATCAAAAAGACACCTTAACACACCTTAAATACTTTACAAATGAGTCCAAATAAATGCATTTTGGTGGATTTAGTGGGCTCATTTTTTTTCATCAGTAAAACGATTGTAAACTAGCCTTTCATATTGGCTTTAATGTTATAAGTAGGCTACACTTACAGTATCAGAACAATATGAACATTCAGGTTCCCTTATGTGGCTCAAAGGTGTACTGCAGATATAAATCTAACAGATGAGGGACTACATTTTTCAAATTTATTTGGCAACCCTGATAAAATCCCCTGTGGGTCCTGACCCAGTCTTTGACAATCACTGCAAAACAATTTCCCTTTTTAAATTTAGACATTTTTTACAAAGCAACACATCAGACAATCAGTGCAAGCAGATAAAGTGCATAACCATCGTAGGACTACAAAGCGTTGTGCTTGCGTTTGTGAGACGAGTCCTCCTGCCAGTACAGCTTGTAAAGCCCCGTAAAGTCGCTGTTGACGGGAGTGACAGTCAGTAGAGTTGTGCCTGAGGGGTTGACAGATAAAACCAGTGTGGATTTTGGCGCCTGAACACCCATTTCCTTGTACTGAGGCAGGATCTGTGTGACGTTACACTGGGGGTCACAGATCTTCCAGCCGGGAACCGCTTGGATGAAATACCCTCGCGGACCGCCGATCTCCTGTTTGTTCAGCACGGCGACGGCCAGTCGGTTCTTAGACAGAGGCTTCTCCCACACCTCAAAACTGTCCACCTGCAGAACAAAATGTTAGTCACACATATTTATTGATTTCATTAAGATCATTGCTTAAAAAGTCTGTCTGGGTCTCTGTAAGGTGACCGAAAGCATTTGGCTTTTCTTTATAGAGACTAAATGTGCTATAAATGCTGACAGCTGTCATCCCAGGAGGTGATTATGCTTCGTGTCACCTCTCACCCACCTTGGCTGTGCGGTATCCTTGCCTGCCCAGCGGGTCCTGGTTGATGTCGATGATGTGTCTGTTCTGCAGCAGTGCCTTGGAGCGAGGACAAATGTCCCTCAGATCATTGGACATGAGCAGAGGGGCCGCCATGATGGCCCATAAAGCCATCTGAGACTCCTGCTGGTCATGACTGAGGCCAAAGTTCCCAATCACGAGCTAAATATGAAAACAACAGGGCAGTTTAGGCTTACTGACAACATGCAGTACAACAACAACAACCTCCTATTGAGAGATGTGATCCCTTTTTAGTCAAACATGTATGTCATTTTTATTCACGGCTGTTTATTACCATAAATTCAGTTAATAATCCTACAGTTTCGACTGTACTGAAACTACTGTTTGATAATTCTTTAATATCTAAATCATTTAAATCTATAAACACCAAAGTAGAAAATGGTCAAAATTGAGAAGCTATTAAAAAATACTTATTTACTTATTATATATAATACTTGTATCTTTAAGAAAAATTACTACAACAACCTAAACAATAACAAATAATATAAAATGTACATGTGATAACAGAGAGTAATTGGTAAATTCAAAAACAAGGGAGGAAAAAAAAGGTAACTAGTAAAATAATAATACTAATATAATTACAATAAATAAGAAATATACAAATGTATATATATAAAAAAAATATTCCTAATTTATTTGATTATATTTTATTTTAATAATCAGAATCTGTGAAGTAACTAATGTCAAATAAATTTAGAGAAATGTGGAGTTTTTTTAAATATACAGTAGGCCTATATCTCATTTCATTAATTTCTGTCAAGAAAATTAAAATAATTTGTTCTTTTTGAAGTTTTGATTATTATTTAAGATATAAACAGGATAAAGGCACGGTGAAGACCTGAACACAAGCTATATTCACAGAGCCTTCCCTCTCTGCTAAACAGCCTTGTCCCACATTAGAAATATCTGCAGTTAAAACAACCAAAGAGCTGATAGAACGATGGCCAAGCGTCAGGGGAACACTGAATTTGTCAAAAAGAAGCTTATTAAGTATGTATTATTGTTAAAAATAAAAGAAATACATAATACAGACAGATAATTGTATTAAAACTTCCTAAAAATAACAGGAAAACTCATCTCTGATGCAATATTGAGGAAATAATCTGTTAAAAATTCTCCTTTTACACAAACCTCTTCTGTGTACTTGTTGCGTTCACTATTTGCACCGTCTTCAAAATGTAGCAAGAGATTAAAACGTTTATTAAAAAGATAATAAAGCAGTTTGAAGTCCGCTGGGTGTAAGCTCAGTTTGAGGTCAAACAGAGGAGCGTATAAGAGCAGAGCAGCGTACCATATCGGGGTCGTTCCAGCCTCCGGGTCCAGCCGAGGGGACGATGATGTCTTGATGAGAAGCAGACCAGTCCAAGATGGACTTGATGGAGCTCCACGAGTCAAATACGTCTTCGGAGTTGCGCCAGTGGTTACACGTCTCACGAATGGCTGTGTAGTTGGGCTGCAGGCACAGAAATGCTCTTTTTGTGTCTTATATTTGATGTATGGTGTCATCAAGCAGTTTATAATCATTAATAAATATTCGGGGTAGAATGTTAGAAAATATATCAGAGATCGAATGCATGTCGAGATTTAAAGTTATTTTTTCTTTATCGATAAAATTATTTTCTCAGTTAATCGAGTAGTTTTTAGAAAATGTCATAAAATAGTGAAAAAATGTCATAATTTCTAATCTCTGAGTACTTCCACTGTAGCACTGAAAATGATTTTAGTTAATTGTTTTAAATGGATACATCCCTAACTTTGGATAATATCTTGCTCTGGCTCCTACGTGGTTTGAATGTACTTATTGCAATTCACTTTGGACAAAATGAATGTGATGTAAGAAAAGCATTACATCCTCACATGGTGGAAGTTGGAACCAGAGGGTGATTAGCATTTTTGCTTTAAAAAAAAGAAAGACTAAACTGACGGATCGACTAATTGTTGCAGCTCTAATTTAAAGTGGTGTAAAAACAACTTCTCTCTCACCTGTTGGTATTGCCACTCATACAAAGGCCACTCACAGGAGTACAGGATGCTTTTTCCGGTTTTGTTCAGTGCTATCGACATGTTCACGTAACCTTAGACAGAATAAATCATGACGTGTTAGATTAAACCCCATAAAACACCTCGTCTATTGAGTCTGGGGAGGTTCAGAATTAGAGGAGAACCAAAAAACTGGACCCAGAACATAAAAGTTAAGTTATGTTTATTTACATACATATCAATGGGCCTTATTAGTAAGTACCATTTGCTTTAGATGAAGTACATACAGTAGCAATAATCAGGGACTGGGTCATTCCTGTTATGCAGCAACTTTTCTGTCCCCAACTTTTCCTCATATTTTCTTTAAAATGTGTCAAATGTTTTTTTAACAACTAGCTTAAATTATAGATTAAGGTCTTCTATATTACATTACAGCACATTAAAAATGTACATATTTTTTAATTTTTCGAACTTTTTTTGGTATATATATATGTTAGGAAGAACTATAGTAATTTATTTAACCATTTTCATTATTTACTGTGTCCCTGAGGTAATTTTCCATCCTGTTAGTTTTTGGTTTCTTGCCTTCCAAAAAAAAAAAAGACTACAGTTCCTATGAGACCATTTTCACGAAGATGTAATTTTCTTTGGAGGGAACTCAAATGTCTCATCGTGTTTCATGACGTTTGTCACACTCTTAAAGTTCTTCTCTGTTCGACTAAATTATGAAGAAAGTTGGTCCGATTAAACCAAAAAAATATAAAATATAAATAATATAATATAAAAATATATTTGATATAGTTATAAATGTATCTGTTTATGTGTAGAAGGGTCGCTAGCTAAATCTGGATCACTCAGAGCTATGGCTAACTTAGGTCTATAGAACAAGATAAACCAGTCCACCCATAAGGATTATTATTCTTATATAATGCAAAAAATATGAGAAATTCATTTTCTATTTTTCAAAAGCTATAAGTCCGAAACGTTGCTGCATAACAGGAATGACGCGACTACGTTGTGGCTTATGTGTGGACCGGCATCGCCACGTTCAGATTATTGTAAATTATACTTCAGAATTAAAAGCTCACCTTCTCCCAGCAGTTTCCAGTCCATAAAGCAACCGTCAAATTTGAGCAGATCCACATTCCAGTCAGCAAAAGTCTGAGCATCTGTCTCATAGTAGCCCAGACTGCCAGGGTACCCAGCACAGGTTTTCTTCCCCACGTCTGCATAGATACCGAGCTTCAGTCCCTTAGAATGGATCTTAAAACAAGAGATATACATTTTAATTCATTCATTTAGTTTACAAGTGCAGATTTTACCAGTAGGTGGCGATGTTGCACAGTTTAAAAAGCTTCCTCTATTACAGGCCACAGCTCTGCCTCAGTGGGCCTAAACAGATCTATTTCCTGGTGAACATCACTTTTTAGCCGCCTGCTTGTGTAGGAATCAGCCTGTCACAGCGGCCTGCAACTCCAGAGAGTTGTGTACTGTAGTTAACAGGGCGAACGACAGCATTACACCTACACAATATATGCCTACGTATCTCCCCCGGCTCTCCAGGTGCTGAATATCTACCGGTATGAAATGTGAGACCTGGGTTCCACATCTGGTGCTCTCCCCTTCATTATGTAAATACCTGCAGGTCGGCTCAGATGGATGTATAATGAATATGTAATCTGACTGCGTAATCACTTTTACCTCGAGAGTTATTTAACCAGGGGTTCCCAAACTTTTTTTATTTGTCAAAGATTTACAAACTTAGACGCATTGCACCACGGATTCTGGTTATGTGTTAAATATGACATAGTTTATATAACCGTGTGTAGTGTTCATAATGCAGCCCATAGTCTGGAATAAAAATACCCTAGTAGTGCGTACTCTCATTTTGCTCATTCCAGCTGGTGAAATCAAAGTATTTCTCGCCTTCCTTAAGTCTATCTGAGCTCCTCTCTCTTTGATGCCTATGGAGGATTTATGGCATTAATAGTATATTCACATCCAGAGTCTCCGTGCCTCCTACTACTCACATAGTCGGCCAGTTTCTTGATGCCCCCCGGGAATCTTTTTGGGTCTGCCTGCAGGCGGCCCTGGGCATCTCGCTGGTGGTAGGGCCAGCAGTCATCGATGCACACATACTCGTAACCGGCCTCTTTCCAGCCCTCCTTCGCCATCACATCTGCCATCTGCATGTACAGACGCTCGCTGCCAGGGCAACAGGAGGAGACAGGCGGTGCCGAGAGTATCGGTTAGGATGCCAGTGTTCAATGTCATGCGCAGGAGCGGCGTGGCAGACACTAATACACGCTATTCTCATAACGACAGTTTTTCTGTTGTTTGTTGTCGAGTGACATAACACAATAACAATTCAACCAACAGGCTGACATTTGGTGCTCTGAAGGCTTCTTTGTTGGCCGGCTCTTCCTGGGAGAAAATAATGTTTGCGCTGCACAGGAAGTCAGTTGTTTGTCACTAATAATCAGCACAGAGAACCCTACAATATGTCTGAAGATCTCTGCCCTCATCACACAAAAAGAGACTTTACTAACTTGTAATTATGACTAGAGCTGCAATCAATAGTCTGTCAATCGATTTGTCCATTGTAAGAAAATTCATATGCATTTATTATGATAATCGATTGATTGATTAAAGGAACAGTGTGTAGCATTTAGGGGGATATATTTTCAGAAATGGAATATAATATTAATAAGTATGTTTTCATTCAGATTTGTCATTTAACTCCTCTGGAATGTGTGCACACTTTTATGTTCGTTGCTCACAAAGTGCTTTGCAAATTTAGTTTATTACATTTCACACTGACATCATTATCTCTCCCAGCGCCTCAAACCCAAAGAACAAATAAAGGCAAATTAAATCAGGCGGTGTCATTATATTCTCCGTCTTATCAAATGTCCACTCCTTTTACGATCACGTGTCTCTGCTCTCGTTTTCTTTCCTTCTCAATTATGAAATAAAGATCTTGTGATTACAAGCTGTCATAATTAGGATTTAATGGTTGCATGGAAATAAATGTCACGCATGAACAATGTTATGAGTTTGTGGTTATAATGCTGAGAGAAGTCTCGATTACAAGTAGGGCTGCCAACTCTTGGTCGAGTAGTCGACTAATCGGTCGTTTTGGTCTTAGTTCGGGCTGAACGATTTTGAAAAAATATATAATTGCGATTATTTTTGACTGATATTGCAATTACAATATTAGAGGGAATTATAATTTTTACATCATTATTCTGATTTGCTTTGAAAAACATAAATTAAATGATTATGGTGTGATTCTTGTGGGGATCTGTACCAAACAAAGATGTTTTCTTAAGTCTGTAGAATATGATGTGTAAGCCGGGACATCTCTGCAGCTACAACAATATTTAATTTAAAATGCTATTTTGACACATTTTGCCTTTAACAAAAATTGCAGAAGGCCATAATG
>CAKAOI010050219.1:0-13672 GCA_916701655.1 Sebastiscus albofasciatus | reverse complement strand
TCAATTGGGTTACCTGCCCTACGACGTTTAGGTGCTATTTGTGCAAGAATCTGTCTTGCCTCACGATAGCCTAACGTCTGCAGGCTGTATTTTGTTATTCTATTCATTTGTTGATTTTCATTGAAACCCTTTATACCCATTTCTTTTAGTGTATTTAATTTGGGGAAACTTTAAAGGAGGGTAAAAGGAAAAATAAAACCAATATTTCAGTTTCCTTAATTGTTTGTTATTATAGAGGCATTTGTTCATTATCATTATTATTATTATTAAGGAGGCATTTTATTTTATATTATTATGTGGATGGGAACTGTTTTTCAGTCTTCTGACTGATCATCTACAGTCTGGGGAAATCAGTACCGCCACAATTGCTTGTAAATTGTTAGCTTTTTGCAGGCTGTATTTTATTGAAGAGTTTTGTGTATTTGAAAATTATTTTAGGCTATAAATGCTGTGGTATGTGGCATTGGTTCATGCTTGTCCCTATAAAAATAAACATAAAATAAATCAATTTTATTTCAAAATTTATTTTGAACATGTAGAATACAAAGAAAAATAAAATAAAAAATAAAGAAAAAGAATGATCATACCAACAAGTGGACAGTCATAAACAAGTAGTATTTACATACAATGAAAAGCATAAGAAAAATAAATTGTCAACACTTGATGCATTGATTTACATATTAGAAAAGGAGTGAGAAGAAGTATAAACTTATTTAATCCCAGCCCTTCTCCATAAATCAGTTATTAATTATTACACAGGTTCCTTATTGAGCCATACATATACTCTAATTAAATTTTACTAAATTTGTCTAACTATATTTATTATTATTTATAATTGTTCTAACTATAATAGTTACCTATTACCATCTGTGTCATACAGAAATATAAATGAATATCAATAATCAATAATACCAATAATGTAATAAAATACAAATAATTAAAATTAAAGATGAGTAGCAATGTAATATATGCAATAAAAAAACAAATGCAGTAAAATCACAGAATAAAACAATTTAAACAAAAAGATATAGTGTTTTTATGAGAGATTTTAATGAAAATAAAGAGTGAACTTATCTCCTCACCTGTTAATCCTTCTCCATAAATTAATGTGTTTCTATTATTGGCTGAATTAAAAGTAACAAATGAGAGATATTTAAATATAACAGAATATTTTTGGGTTAAAGAAGTGAGGAAGTGCCTTTCTGCTAACATTAAACAATATCTTATAATAGACCTATCTATAATCTGAACGCTGGTAGTCAGTCCTATTCAACATATAAGTCTCTTATATCCATAATTAAGGACCTGTCAGTTAAATAAACAGTCTAATAAAGGACGTAAAGGCTGTTTTTAATCATCTTTAGGTACTCACGTTCTGTGCCGGCAGCATGGACAGCTGGTGTTTTGGCTCCTACTTCCGCATACGTCACTAGCTTGGTCACATGACACTAGTTGAATTCATAAATCTGAGTAATGCAGCCTGTTGATCACTGATCAATGCCTGTATGATATTTACCTGTTTTATTTAGAGATAAAAAGGTATATTCATAAATGCAGTATACAAACATTTAATAAATGGTTTATTACACCCTGTAATATAGTTATAAGCAGATAAATGTAAGTGCTTATTAATGTACAGTATTTGTCGACAATTATAACTTCTCCTATGAAGACTTTTTAAAAATATATTATTTACAGTGTTTTACTATAATGTTATTCATTATCTGTTTTTTTTTGTTCAAAGTCTTTTTATTGGTATTCTGTACAAAATCCAATAAGTCACAGAAATAATTGTATCCCCATCCCTATAACAATATTACTGCACCATTAAATAAGCAGCGTTAATTTCATAAACAATTACATTTATACATATAAATGAATTCAATCTGATAGAAACATCAATGAACCATATACAAAAAAAGAAAAAGGAAAGGACCAAAAAACAAAAAAATAAGTAAATAAAAATAATAATAATAAATAAATAAACAACCCAAAAAAAATGTATGCTATATGGAGACTTTTTTTTTAATCTATATAGAAAAACTGGATACCACTGACATTGAAGTTTTAAACTGCTGACCCCATATTACATATAATTCACAACTTATATATATTTTTTTCGTTTGTTTGTTTATTTATTATCTGTTTATACAGCAGCCTCCAATTACATAGTATAGTATATATAGTGCAACAAATAAACAAAAAGTGCACAAAAAATACGAGAGTGGAGAGAAGCTGCTCTCAAAAAAGAAAAAAGAAAAAAAAAGGCCAACGTAACTTAACGTAACACGCCTTGACGTCATCACGTAGACTCCAAATGAGCTTGGGTTGCTGTTTTCACCGAACCACCAGCAGCAGCAGCCAACGGGCAGAAGAAGGAGCAGTTAGTCAACACACAGAGCCGCACTTTAACCACCTCTCTGTGTGTTTATACCATTTATTAGAGGCTTTCTGTCGATGATAACTCATCACACCTTTATGTTACCTTCCGCCGTGTTATCCTCGCGTTAGCTGCGAGTTTTATTAACCTGTAACCGGATGGAGTCGTTCAAACGGTCGGTAACGGACAAGAGATCATCCAGCTAATGTTAGCTAGCCGCGGACTGCACGGTGTCGAAAGAGAGAGGAGAACTGCTGCTGCTGACGGACTCACGGACACGGACACTCACCTAAACAATGGGCCTCATATTCGCCAAACTGTGGAGCTTCTTCTGTAACCAAGGTGAGTTGTTAACAGCTCACTAAGCCACTCAACCATTAATAATCACTGTTAGCCTGGTAGCACAAAGTGAGCAGCTAGACGACCCATAATAACAGAAGAGGGGGGTGAATCATCTCGCTTCATCTCATCTCACTGTGACTCTTCAATCTTTGTCAAAACAACCATTAAACTACATCTTTATCAACACACTTTAATCTGTTTGTCAGTTTGTCAATCAACATGATTAACTTAAGTCACAGTTAAGCCTGCAAACAGCGTATTCATCCAGTTGTCAATCAGCTTTACCTCACTTTCCAGGGCACATCAACATCACATAACTTTATTTTTAATGAACAGAACTGGGATTCCGTTATAATAGCAGCACTGTATTTCTTTTTTTTATTTATTTATTGTTTATTTTGTATTAATGCAATGGGACACAAACACACTTCTAATTGTTTATGGGTATTTTACTTTTATTTATTTATTTATTTATTTTGAAAGCACTTAACTGGGAATTTGTTATACGTTTTGTTTTTATTATATTTATTTATTTTTATTAGTGCAATGGGACACACACACTTTTTAATTGTTTAATGTTTCCTTTCACCATGCAGACAAATTTAATTTATACTGTACTTTCTGATGTTTTCTTGGGCATTTTACCTTATTTATTTTATTTTTAATGCACAGAACTGGAAATTTGTTATAACAGCAGCACTTTATTTATTTTTTTATTTATTTTATTAGGGCAATAGGACATAATACAAAAGGTAACAGATTAGATTAAATATATACCTCATTAACACATATTATTATTATTATTATTATTATATAATCATAAGGAATAATGTATAGTACTTATTGTAAAGCTGACTGTATAGTAGAAATAATACAACAGAAATTATTTAATTGTTTGATGTTTCCTTTTACCATGCAGACAAATTGCATTTACACTCTACTTTCTGATGTTTTCTTGGGTATTTTACTTTTATCTATTTATTTATTTATTTTTATTTTTTTTATTAATAGTACATAATACAAAAAGGTAACATATTAGATTTAATATACACCTTATTAACATGTATTATTATATATTTATAAGGAATAATTTATAGTACTTATTGTAAAGTTTTCTGTGTAGTAGGCATAGTACAACAGAAATTATTTAATTGTTTAATACTTCCTTTTGCATTTATACTGTACTTTCTGATGTTTTCTTGGGTATTTTACTTTTATTTATTTATTTATTTTATTTTATTTGTAATGCACAGAACTGGAAATTTGTTTTAACGGCAACACTTTATTTATTTTTTATTTTTTATTTATATTAGGACATAATACAAAAAGGTAATATATTAGATTAAATATACACCTCATTAACATGTATTATTATATATTTATAAGAAAGATTTATGGTACTTACTATAAAGCTTACTGGATAGTAGGCATAGTAAAACATATATTATTTAATTGTTTAATATTTCCTTTTGCATTTATACTGTACTTTCTGATGATTTCTTGGGTATTTTACTTTTATTTATTTATTTTATTTTTAATGCAAGTAAATGGAAATGTGTTGCAGTACTTTATTTATTTTTATTTTATTTATTAATTTGTATTAGTTAAATGAAACATGGTACCAAAAGGTGACAGATTAGCCAGACATAGATGTAATTGAAAATACAGACAGTAACACAAAACAGTAAGACATGACAAACAGAAATTATGATTATTTTTTGTTTGAAGTATTGTTTGTGTGCATGGATGGAATTGAGGCAACACTTTATTTTAAGTCCTACTGTTTAGCATTTATAATTATAATGTAGTTGTAAACAGATGTAAGTGTTTATTGATGTATTTTTGAATATTTTTTCTATTGTGTAGTGTGCTTCACATTCAAATAATGATTCAGTTGTTGCCCAGTTTAACAATTATTCACTAAATATTCAGTCAGAAAGTTAAAAACAAAGGAATAGTAATAACAACAAAATAAACTGAGGAGAAAAGGGGTGAAAAGGCATAAAAAAATCTAGATGATCCCACCCTTTCACCCAAAAATACGTCATGTCTTTCACTCGTGTGTGTGAGATATTGTGAAATGTTACAAAGTTGGAAAATACTTGTCTTCTAATTTCAAGCTGCAGTGTACATAGTGAGGGTGTGCTATGTTTGACTCTTTTTTTGTTTTGCTTTCTCTAATCTGATGTAACTATATTATACTGGCTGGTACAGGGTTAGAAAGCTACAGAAAAACAAGCCTGATGTGTCACCACTTTCAAAAAGTGCTCCATTTTGCAATAGAAGACCAAGAAATCAATGTCAAAGATACTTGCATGCAAATTTGCATTTGTTTCCAGTAATATTGTGAATATTTTGCTTTATAAATGCAGAAGAAACACACATTACTGTTTTATAAATTAGTAACCTGTAGTAGGGCTGGGCAGTATATCGATATTATATAGATATCATGATATGAGACTAGATAACGTCTTAAATTTTGGATATCGTAATATATGTTGTCTTTTTCTGATTTTAAAGGCTGCATTACAGTTAAGTGATATAATTTTCTGAACTTACCAGACTGTTCTAGCTGTTCTTGTATTTGCCTTTACCCACTTAGTCATAATATCCACATTACTGATGATTATTTATCAAAAATCTCATTGTGTAAATATTTAGTGGAAGCACCAATAGTCAACCCTACAGTATTGTCGCAATATCGAGGTATTTGGTCAAAAATATTGTGATAGATATTTGATTTCCTCATATCGCCCTGTAAGTGTTCTGCATAGATAGCTATTTTCCGGTAATCCACTGTAATAAATCATTGATTGCTAATAACAACATCTAGTTTGTTCTCAGTTACATTATACATTTCAAAGGAATCTGACCCAATCTGGATTACACATTTTTCCCTGTGCAAGAGATTGTTGTTATTGCCATTAAAAGTTGTATGCATGTCAAAAAATAACCCTTTTTTTTTTCAGATTTGATGATGGTAATGACCACAATCAGTTTAGTTGTGCTGTCAGGATCGTCACAGGGTAGCTTCTCTTTAAGGAAGCAATAGACACGCAACGTCCTCCAACACCCAGTTCGGTACACATACTCTGTCAGATCTGCAAACCCTCTGACCAGACTTCCTTCCTCCTCAGCTGCCAAAGGCCTGAGAGGGGCGGAAAAGTCAAAACACTAAAGTGGGATATTTTGGCATGTCTGTGTCATCTCCGATTCTGCATTTAGTCTGTTATGTTTGTCTGCTTCACGGCCGTCAAAGCCTGTACTGTTGCAAACTGTGCTCGCTGGTTTCATGAATGGAGAGAAGTTCCTGTAGTTTCAGCGACGCTGGGGGGGAAAAAAGAGGTCAGGAAGTTTGAAGTTGGCCCTTTATGATGTTGAATGGGCAGCAATGAATGCACTGTATAGACTGAAACCAGATATACTTTATGACACATAATATTTTTACAGTGACTGACTGTGAAGAGAATTCATTTACATGAGTGTTTTCCTGATAACGATGTCCTCATGAAGTTATTCTGTCTTTGTTTTGCAGAGCACAAGGTGATAATCGTCGGACTAGATAACGCAGGGAAAACCACCATCCTCTACCAGTTGTAAGTAGTTTTATTTATCACATTTACAGTTCAACTCAGTCGTCCTTCTCCAGCAAAAACTCACTTTCTGATTCTATTTTTTTTCCAAGTCTGATGAATGAGGTCGTCCACACGTCGCCCACCATCGGAAGCAACGTGGAGGAGATAGTGGTGAAGAACACTCACTTTCTGATGTGGGACATAGGAGGGCAGGAGTCTCTCCGGTCCTCCTGGAACACCTACTACTCCAATACAGAGGTGAAAACACAAGCAGCACTACTGGAACATATTTTGTACACTGTGTACTACTTTCTAGCAGATGAGGGGAACAGAAGTAAGAGTCCAGCAGCCAGTTTTTTTCTTCCTGAGCGTGGCAGCTGGCGTGTTTGTTCAGAGCACAGACGGCAGCTGGGGCCGCCCAAAGTCAGAGGTCAACCCTTTCACAAAGGGGCTTGTCTGAAAAGCAAAGCGAGGGGTCAGCCTCCGCAGTGTTTTGGGGAGAAAAAGAAGAAGAAGAAGAGCAGGAGAGTCATGGCAGAGGCAGATGTGTTTTAAAGAGAGCTCTCCACACAACCACATGAATTAAACTTCCCTGATTTAATAACATCTGCCGTGACATTGGATATTCAGCGTGGGTTTGACCCGCATTTGACCATTCATATATTCACACAGCAGGCCACAAGTAAATACAAGGCCACACCCATTCACACATGACTTGACTCCTCAACTCTTACTCTCTTAAGCCCAAGTTATACTTTCCACGTACGAGAGTATGCAAGGGTCTGTGATCTTGTGGTTGGGTGGCGATCTACTGTGCATGTGTGGAACGCGTCCTCCAAGCGGACAGTATAAACAGAACTACTACAAGTCTGTGGTGTGCGCAGCTGACCGTGTACGCGTCCATTCAGCAGTTCAACCGAGGCTTTAAACATCTCTGCTGGAGAGCGGAAACGATTAGTCGACAGAGTAGAGCTGCAACAATTAATTGATTAGTTGTCAACTATTAAATTAATCGCCAACTATTTTGATTATTGATTAAGTTGTGGACAAAACCAGGCATTTGAGGACGTCATCTTGGGCTTTGGGAAACACTGATCGACATTTTTCACCATTTTCTGACATTTTATAGACCTAATCGATTAATCGAGAAAATAGTAGTAGTTAGTTGCAGCCCTGATTATTTGGCAACTATTTTGGTAATTCATTAACAGTTTCTATCATTTCTCAAGCTTCTCAATTGTGAGGATTTGCTTCATTTCTATGTCTTATTTGATAGTAAACTTAATGTCTTTTTGACCGTTGGTCAGACAAAACACGCAATTTGAAAATGTCCGCTTGGGCTCTGGGATATTTTGATGGACATTTTGTTTTATTACTATTTTCTAGAGCTGCAATTGGTCGATTGACAGGAAATTAGTTGGCAGCTATTCTGATAATCGATCAATTAGAATAGAGCCTATTAGAATAGTTTACACTATATACTCAACCTGTGTTTGCAGTTAAGAAGCTTCGATTTATGGCAGAGAAGCACTTGATATCTGTCACAATAGAGTTACTGGGAGCCGTACAGTTACTATAGAAACCATATATTGTAGTAACCTACAGTTACTATGGTAACTTCACTCTTTGGTTCGGCAGTGTCAGACTTGTGTAGATCCCTGGCTGTGATTTGGGTCAGAGTTATGTTGGATGATGAGTGTTGTTGGAACTTTTCTCCTCAGTCGTTTGGTTTAAATGGCGTCTCTCACATCTCGCCAACATTAACGTGCCTTTGGTCTTTTGTCATACGGGGTCGCTCTCTCCCATTCAATAAGGGGTTATTAGCATAGCTGTCACCAGCTCCCATTGTGAGACCCTTGGCCCGGAAATGCCCCCCCCTACTGTGTTGCATTTCATTGCTGTAAATGTCTTTTTGAAAAGAGGTCAGCCTGTGTGATTTTTGCCTCCTACACTGCAGTTCATCATTCTGGTGGTGGACAGCACAGACAGAGAGAGGCTGGCCATCTCTAAAGAGGAGCTCTACAGGATGCTGGCTCATGAGGTAAAACGCCATCTTGACACGTCTCTTTGTATGGCCATAAGGAAGCAGTGTTTTCATAACGTACTGTGATTTTTCCACCAAGGATAACCCTTTCCACCCTGCTACATTGTTTAAAGCTTCAAAAGGTGGCAGAGGGAGAGAGCGTGGATGTGGTTTCATTGTTCTCCTTGTTCTCCCCTCAGGACCTGCGGAAAGCAGCTGTGTTGATATTTGCCAATAAGCAGGATATGAAGGACTGTATGTCTGCAGCGGAGATCTCCAAATACCTCACCCTGAGCTCCATCAAAGACCACCCCTGGCACATACAGTCCTGCTGTGCACTTACAGGAGAGGGGTAAGAGACATGTGTTGATGGTTAGCAGGATTTTAATTAATTCAATGATTAAACATTGATGAAATTCCATCAAGATCCCGACCATGAGCGACTGCCAAACAGACCGAGAGTTGTACTCACTGTACAGATGTTTTTAACCGATCTTATAGTAATTAATACCGTATTTCCCTCCTTGCAATAATGTGTGCATTTACTGCACCACATGTATAATAAATTTAATAAATAACACATTGACTTTTATCTCACACATTTGAGATTTAAACTGGATGTTGAGGCCAGTCTTGAAGGGCTGCTATGAGCTCTGTAAACCACCAGATGTCACTGTGTGTGCTGAGCTTAAAGCCCTGAAGCTTCATCTTCTCTCAGCACAAACAGGAAGAAAGGCTCATTGAGCTTTATCTGCCCATCCCAAGTATATTGTAAATATTTTGTGCAGCCAGAGAAAAAAACTCCATGTATTAAAGGGATAGTTCGGGTGATTTGAAGTGGGGTTGTATGAGGTACTTATCCATAGTCAGTGTTTACCTGCAGTAGATGACAGTCTACACCCCCCCAGCTTGGAGAAACAGACAGGAGTATAGACACAGGAGCAAAGAAATGTACTGCTGTGGATGGGGCCGGCAGCAAAATGTATTTTAGCCACCTAAAAGAAAGGCTCACCTAAACAATTCAATATCAGCTTAAGTGTACGCTATATTTAGAATGTTTTCGCCGCTTTACCTTGCCGTCAGAGAGCCCTTTCTGACGGGGACCTGAAGCCATTATATCCATCTATGTTCTCGCAAAGCAACCAGACTCCATTTAAAAAACCTCACAGAACACGGGGATTGCTGGTCTACCGCTGCTTCGATCAGTTAGTTTGTTTGTGCTATTGTGTGACTTTGGTGAATCCAAACTAGTCAAAATCACACAACAACACAAACAAACTAACCGATCGAGGCAGCGGTAGACCAGCAACTCCCGTGTTTTGCGAGGTAAAATTACAGGTTTTTTTCAATGGAGTCTGGTGGCTTTGGTGAGAGCATAGATAACAGTAAACAAACAGACTGTATAGCTGTCTCATACCAAGGTAAACCGGCGAAAATATTCTAAATATAGCGTACATTTAAACTGATACAGCCTTTCTTTTAGGTTGCTAAAGTAAGTTTTGCTGCCGGCCCCGTCAACAGCAGCACATTGCTTTGCTCCTATGCGGTAACTCTTGTCTGTTTCTCCAAACTGGGGGCATGCCGACCGCCATCTACTGTACTAATACACTGACTTCGGATAAGAACCTCACACAACCCCACTTCAAAACACCCAAACTATCCCTTAAGTCCAATGAAACACCCTTGAAGTATGCTTCCTATCTAATCCATCTTCGTCCGCTGACGCATTGTTTTCCAGTTTATGCCAAGGCCTCGAGTGGATGACCTCGAGGGCTGGACTCAGATAGCCCCTCCCTGAGCCGTCGATGGCCTGACTACCTGCACCACCCACACGGTGGCAACAAACAACAGCTTGTCCTTACCGGCTTATTGTTACTTTTTATTTTTTTAATGACAAACTTGGACTTTGACCTCTGGAGACGGCACAAGACGGAGGAGCATTGACACCTACCACAGCTTAATTGTTACAGTGGAGCCGGTGTTTTTCTCCCAGTCGATGGAAACGTGACCAGAACTGATGATGACTGGTTATTTGGAACGAGACGTCGCTTTTATGGTAAAGGAGGAGGAGAAGATCATTTCAGTAAGTTTGTCCAAGTGCAAAGCTGGACACACTGGACATCATTTACACCACATATCATGTTACGTCACATTATATCATATCAAGAGAATGCCATAAACATCACGTTGGTGCAGCTCTATTAATATTATTATAGTCTTTTTTTGCCTCTTTAAGTTTGTTCATGTTGAGGTAAAAATTGACAGAACAAACAAAGGGATTACAAGCAGTATTGTAAAACCAGTTTTGATGGGAGTGGTGGCACGAGGGAGTTTTTCAGAATAATGTTCTCATCGGTTTTTTTTCCGTTCTCATTTCTAGCACAGACATTAATATCTGTTACACATGATTTCAGTTTCATAAGCTACATTGTTGGTGGTTATTCTCACACTAGAACATTTTGAAATGTGGTCAAATATGAATCTCCCTTCTTTATTAACTTTATGTTATTGAGCTAAACGGTGCAGAGTGTTGGCATGCCAACCTTTTCCTAAAACTGACCATTACTTGAGCCATTTATTGAATTTTTCAAAGCAATAATTGGCTGAAACATCATTATTTCAAGTGCAACTACAGCGCTACGTTTTAATAACAGTATTTTAAATTTAAACACTACGTTTTGTCAATGATGCATTTCTGATTTTTATTTAATTTTATTCATTTTTATTTTTGCTTATTTTATTTTTGCGAGTTAGCATCTAGACCTGTTTTGTATTAACAGATGACCATTGGTGCTCTGCAGGTGTGTGTGTGTGAGACTGATCCACAACATCCTCATATATAAACATTTCATTCATTTTCTGCAGCCATTTTGGCGCATATTCCTCTTTAAACATTTTGTACTTTTTCAACAAAGGGATCAGAATAAGCCACCATCAAAAAGGTGCCACGCATTTATGGGGAAGTTGTTACTCATCAGCCATCCTGGACTTGAAGGTTCGGTGGTTTAGTAGCATTGCGATGATCTTAAGTCAATATTTTGGCCATCATATAGTTAAAATACTTGATCCTCAGCCTTAACCATGCTTTTGTGAGTGTCTGGAGGACCGTATGTGTATGAATCTGACAGTGTGCCCATGATTTCACCATCGTTTCCCTCTGTGACTCGGTATAAATAATTCCTTGAACTTGGTAACAGATCTATGCACGCGTCACTTTGAAACCATGTCTACCTTTTGCAAGTTCCTCAGTGGCCAAAAAGGAGGAGGTACATGAGTTTCATTGAGTCTGAATCCAAATAGTGATGAAGCGCTGGTGTCCATCTTGGTGAGGGAGTGCCTCTGGGTCTCTGGAGTATAGGTTGTTGTGGGACAAGATAACTGTGCAGCCCCCAGACTCTTTGCAGCATCAAGATTTACCTTGATCTCACAAAGCAAGGGAGCTGATCTTATACTGTCAGTGTGGTGTGTCCAGTCTGGGTCATGTACTGTATTTCAAATTTGTTTTCAATAAAAGTTTGTTTGAACTTTGAGCCTGAATAGATTTTGTTTCTTTTTCAGGGGTGATGGAGGGATTAATGTGTATTGCTGTCTGTATTGATTGATTTCTATCCTTTGTGGGGATAAAAAGGGAAAAAACTCAATAAATATATTGTTTAAAAAAAAAAAAAGTTCAAAGTCACAGATATTATTTTTCAAGATAAACCTACAAATATATTGCCACAGTTTACGGGTCTACATTTCAATAGTTTCAGTATAGGAATCACACAAGACACAATTTAAAACAATATCATTTTTTAATTTAACAAAAAAGGACCTAACCGGGTCACATTGGATGATTTTAAATGACGCTTCTTTGACCTTATTTTCGAGAAAGATTTTTTGTGGGAGAGTCCAAAGTTTTTTTCCCAACATAAATTGTTCACATTGACTATTCCAAAAAGATATTCCAGGTGAAACAGAAACAATATGATATTGAAATAGAGCACGGATCTTAGGGTTGTTCTTGCAACCAGATGGGTTAAAGCAAAATTTAACGCCGAGCTGGTTATGCTGGTGATTTTGTGGCAGAGCTTGAGTGGTCCTGTATACATTGTTAGTTAATTGCTGTTTTTCTGTCCGTGTTAGGCTTAAGAACGGTTTCCATTTGCAGCACGTTGACAGTGTGGTAATAAAAGTGGTTGCAGTGTTTGTCTCAGGAGCACATCCCAGTATGTAAAAAATTTTCATGAAAAAAGTCATAGTTTTGTTTGTTGAAAATTTTCATGAAAAAAAATCATAGTATACAATGTCAAATAATTTCATGAAAAAAAATCATAGTATAAAATGTCAAAAAATGTCATGAAAAAAAGTCAAAGTAGACAATGTCAAAAAAGTTCATGAAAAAGTCATAGTACAGTATGTTGAACAATTTCATGGAAAACGTCATGGTATAGTATGTCAAATAATTTCATGAAAAAAAAGTCATAGTATAAAATGTCAAAAAATTTAATGAAAAAAAGTCAAAGTATAAAATGTCAAAAAATTTCATGAAAAAAAGTCAAAGTATAGTATGTTGAAAAATTTCTTGAAAAAAAGTCTTAGTACACAATGTCTAAAAAATTCATGAAAAAAGTCATAGTTTTGTGTGTTGAAAATTTTCATGAAAAAAAAGTCATAGTATAAAATGTCAAAAAATTTCATGAAAAAAAGTCAAAGTATACAATGTCAAAAAAGTTCATGAAAAAGTCATAGTATAGTATGTTGAACAATTTCATGAAAAAAAAATCATAGTATATGAAGGTTGAAAGATTTCATGAAAAAAGGTCGTAGTATACAATGTCGAAAATTTCATGAAAAAAAGTCATAGTATACAATGTCGAAAATTTTCCTGAAAAAAAGTTATAGTATAGCATGTTGAAAAATTTCATGAAAAAAAGTCAAAGTATAGTATGTTGAAAAAGTTTGTAAAAAAAAGTCTTAGTACACAATGTCTAAAAAATTCATGAAAAAAGTCAGTTTTGTATGTTGAAAATTTTCATGAAAAAA
Organism: Sebastiscus albofasciatus; assembly: GCA_916701655.1. NCBI lineage: Eukaryota > Metazoa > Chordata > Actinopteri > Perciformes > Sebastidae > Sebastiscus > Sebastiscus albofasciatus. Next base: position 327 of record CAKAOI010050219.1, on the reverse strand, counting down.
AATCATAGTATACAATGTCAAAAAATTTCATGAAAAAAGTCATAGTATAGTATGTCAAAAAATTTCATGAAAAAAAGTCAAAGTATACAATGTCAAAAAATTTCATGAAAAAAAGTCATAGTATAAAATGTCAAAAAATGTCATGAAAAAAAGTCAAAGTAGACAATGTCAAAAAAGTTCATGAAAAAGTCATAGTATAGTATGTTGAACAATTTCATGGAAAATGTCATAGTATAGTATGTCAAATAATTTCATGAAAAAAAGTCAAAGTATAGTATGTGAAACAGTTTATGAAAAAAAGTCATAGTATAAAATGTCAAAAAATTT
>CAKAOI010050218.1:0-15131 GCA_916701655.1 Sebastiscus albofasciatus | reverse complement strand
GTCAAAGAGCTTCAGGAGAAGCTGGAGCAGGAGATCACTGAGCTGAAGAGGAGAGACGCTGAGCTGAAGCTGCTGTCACACACAGAGGATCACAATCAATTTTTATATAACTCCACCTCACTGTCACCTCTCAGTGAGTCTACACACTCATCCAGCATCAATATCCGTCCTCTGAGCTACTTTGAGGACGTGACGGCGGCTGTGTCAGAAGTCAGAGATAAACTACAGGACGTTCTGAGAGAGAAATGGACAAACGTCTCATGGACAGTGTCTAATGTGGATGTTTTACTGCCACAACCAGAGCCCAAGACCAGAGCTGGATTCTTAAAGTATTCACGAGAAATTACACTGGATCCAAACACAGCACACACACGGCTGTTATTATCTGAGGGGAACAGAAAAGCAACATTAATGAGAGAACAACAGTCTTATTCTAGTCACCCAGACAGATTCACTAATTATTGTTGTTATCAGGTCCTGAGTAGAGAGAGTCTGACTGGATGTTGTTACTGGGAGGTGGAGTGGAGAGGGAGAGGAGTTTATGTAGCGGTCGCATACAAGAGTATCAGGAGAGCAGGGGGGACGGTGAATGAATGTGGGTTTGGAGGGAATGACAAATCTTGGGCGTTAGATTGTGACCAAAACAGATATACATTTTGGTCCAACAATGTTAAAACCCCTGTCTCAGGTCCTCAGTCCTCCAGAATAGGAGTGTACCTGGATCACAGTGCAGGTATTCTGTCCTTCTACAGCGTCTCTGAAACCATGACTCTCCTCCACAGAGTCCAGACCACATTCACTGAGCCTCTCTATGCTGGACTTTGGCTTTTAAATTGTGATACCACTGCTGAGTTGTGTAAACTGAAATAGACAGAAGTCATTTAAGGGTTCAATTCTGTGTTTTAACTCTTAAACTTATCTGGTGTCCATCATTGTTGCTGCAGAGCTGATTTTTCTTTTCATGTCTTCACTGCACAGAGATCAGCTGTCAATCAAACATTACGGGCTCTCCCTTGACCAAAGAACGTTTATTACCAAGAAGTGAAAGTCAATTGTTTGTTCCATTGTAACGTCAGCGCCCAGCAGCAGAGCTACGCTTCCGCCATTTCGGACTGAAAGCGACTACCGGACGCCAGTAAATCGTCCGCCTCCAAAGTGACGTACAAAACTAAGACTAAATTATTTCTATTCTATTGTCACATTCTACCAAAACGGCCGGTGTTGAACTATAAAATATGAATATAAGAAGCGTTTTCAGTCCAAAATGGGGGCGACGGCTGTTGTCAAAAAAGCAGCAGAGTTGCATCTCTTTGCTTCTACAGTCTTTGCTTTGACATCTTCTCATGAGTTGTTCTGTAAATGTGTGAGTGTCTTCAGGCGGCGCTCCTTCCTGTGTCTGTTTCACTTCTCATGATGATCTTTGTTCACCTGAACTGATATTTCTCTGCATGAAAATATAAACTTCTCTGTGCTCTAAATGTTTGATGAATATTTGTGTATATATATGTGTGTGTGTGTGTGTGTGTGTGTGTGTGTGTATTGTTGTTGTTTCTCTTCCACTGCACGGGTCTTAAAGGAAGGTCTAGTGATTTATTTCTAATCATAGATATTCTGTTCTCACCACTTTTTGTAAAGATATCTAGAATCACATTTATTTGTTGGGCAGACTAAATGTTGTCGTCCAGATCGACGTACAAACGAGATACTGAGATGTTTAATGAAACTGTAATTATCATGATCATAATCAATAAGGAAATCATTATTCTCTGTTACATCGCTGAGATTCTGCTCAAACAAACTGATTGTGTGGATGGAAATGAATCTGTGCGTGAAATCATTGTAACAAGAGTCATTTAACAGACTTTACTGATGGGATGTGTGAACAAACTGAAGGTTTCTATAATCAATAAACAAGAATGAACTCAGTCTTCTCTTCCTGTCTTTTTTCCAGGGTATCACACAAAGCTGATGGAGGAAATGTGACTATGAGAGAATAACTGAGGCAGTTTTCCTCCTGAAACACCACAAAGTCCAGTGTTCATGTTCAGAGTCAGTCTTTGTCCTTTCAACTTTCCTCACTAAAACGTCCGTCACAGAGAAATGAGACGATTTTTCTATCACTTGTTGCTTCTGACGAGCAACATTTAGTTTGTGCTTCTCAGTCAATCAGGAGGATTTATCACACAGGCTTTTATAAAAGTGTAAAACTAGTGAGAATGAATCAGGTCCAGTTTGGGTGTGAAGAAGATGAGACAACAGATAATGTGTAGTTGTGGACTTGAGGTCATTTCATTTCTTGTTGTGTTGATTTTGGTGGAGATGAAACTTCAGAATGAGACTGTCATGTTGGTTCGGTGTTTAGCTCTGTCACCTCACAGCCAGACGCTCCTGGGTTGAAAAGTTTGAATCCAGACTAGATTCAAACTTGTTGTGACTCATGTTGTCCAGGGTGTAATCTGTCAGTCCTCAAAACAGCCTGCTGTGCTCCAGAGTTCCTCTCATCTATCCTCATCTGGCAACAAATGAATGTGTCTAAAAGAGTCACCATTCAGGTTCCTGACAGCTGGGATTGATTTATTCACCATCACAGGTAACCTTCCTCCACCTTTTCCAGTACAGAAGTCCTTTAGGAGTCATTTAATAATCCTGATGATATCCATCTGAAATGCTGCATTCAGTTCAGTCAGAATCAACATCAGAAGGACTCGAAGTCTGAAAGCAGCAACATGTTCAGTCTCATTTTAAGTCATCCAGACATATACGTACATATACGTATGATACTGATGATAACGTGGTGCTGATGTGCCAAACTGTGAAGATTTCGTTATTTGTGAAACCTAAACTAAAGTATAACTTCACAAGATGCTCCACGTTCCTCATTTTCACACACGCTGCTCTATTTCCCCTCTAAAATATCACATAAAATTACTACTTTATAATATTAAGACTTTATTCTCCTAAACTTCTGACTTTATTCTCATAATATTAAGACTTTTTTCTCCTAAACTTCTGACTTTATTCTCATAATATTAAGACTTTTTTCTCCTAAACTTCTGACTTTATTCTCATAATATTAAGACTTTATTCTCCTAAACTTCTGACTTTATTCTCATAATATTAGTACTTTCTTTTCTTTTAAACTTCTGACTTTATTCTCATAATATTACGACTTTTTTCTCTTAAACTTCTGACTTTATTCTCATAATATTAAGACTTTTTTCTCCTAAACTTCTGACTTTATTCTCATTATATTAAGACTTTTTTTCTCTTAAATTATGACTTTATTCTCGAAATCTCAGATATATTTTTTTCCCTCAATGTGGCTCGTACAATTTTACCCACTGCTGCTCTAATAGCTAAAAAAAAACAACAACAAAAAAACTTTAACTGTTTGAAAAGTTAATAACATTTTTTTTGTTTTATTTTGAAAGGAGTAATAGGAACACCCTCTGCTGGTCTTGTTATCATATCAACTTGACACTTCCACAGGTCGCTTTCAGGTTGGTACCTCCTCATTAAATCAGCTAACAAACATGTCAAAGCTCAACTGTTCAACTTTCGTATCAGTTATTTCATGTCTTAACTGTCTAAAGTAACGTTAATTACCTGTGTCTTGTTTGTGTGTAAAGTTATATTGTTTTCTCTGCGTGTCATGTCATGCAACAGTTGGGCTGTGTCTCCAGCCAGCCAGCTAGACTCTTCTGAACATGTCAGACTGCAGGTTTATAGACTGCTTACTCACTATAAACTAGTGATGGCGAGCTGAAGCTTCATGAAGCTTTCCAGCAAATTGGTTCAGAAAAGGCTTCATTTCTTCTTCTGCTTCATGTGCACAACAAAACCACCTGTTGGTCAAAGAGTGTAAAACAGGCAGATATGATCTTAACCATGTGATAAGATAAGATATTCCTTTATTAGTCCCACAGTGGGGACATGTGCAGTGTACAGCAGCAAAGGGGATAGTGCAAAAAACAAGATGCATCAGATCTAAACAAAGTGTAACAAAATATGAACCCTTTAAACAGAAGGAAGTGTAAAAATAGGAGCAGTATATACAGTATGGACAATAAACAGACTATTAACACAATTGCACAAGTGGAAAATGATATTGCAAAATGATTTTTCACTACAATACTTATAATTTGATAAAATAATTCATCAACATTTTATAAATAACTCTTTAAAACATGAGTCATATCATTTTTAAACTCCTATAAACACATTTTATTCCTTACTTTTGGAACAATACTGTCAGGTTTTGCTGTTACATATGAAGTAGAACCTGTAGAAATATTTTATTTCTATATAAGATCAGATATTCCTTATTAGTCCCGCAGTGGGGACATTTGCAGTGTACAGCAGCAAAGGGGATAGTGCAAAAAAACAAGATGCATCAGCTAACACCGTAAAAAAAAAAAAGAGCTAAACAAAGTGTAACAAAATATTATATATAATATTGACAATTGGCAGACTATTAACAAAATTGCACAAGTGGAAAATGATATTGCACAGTGAGAATGAAATGAAATTCCACCTGAAAATATCAGGTTATTGTCAGTGTTTGGTGTGTAAGTGGAAGTGGTCTACTGGGACCATAGATCTGAGATATACTGTATTTAGCGCCAGTAAAGGCTGTTGGGAATGACTATAAACAATGAAAAAAAAAATATTACCATATAATCCATTTATATCTATATAATATATAATATAATGTCTATTTTCTAGTAAGTATATTATGAGTATATAACATACATGTATAATAAACTGTAATTGTTTTGTGACTAATGCACCTTGTGTGTGTAAACCAATCCTTTGGTCAATAATTGTATTGTATTGTAGTGTAATATAATATAATAATGGCAGGAGGGGTAATATTAGTGTTCTCTGTCACTTCTTAAAAGTGGCATTGGTTGAACCAGTGAAGATCTGAACCACTTCCTGAACCAGTCACGCGGTATGGCTGGGCAGCGGGGCTTCGGACATCATCAATGATGTAATTGGTCTAAAATGATACAAGCCTCGATGCGCGCATTGCAGAAAACTTCCTGGATTACTCAACACACGCTCCGAAGCCTCGGTACAACACGTAACATCACTAACTTCATTGAGATGAGGGTTTCTGGTGCATTTGTGCTTCACCTTGCAGCCTTTAATGTCATGTTTAAACCACCAGTCCAGTATGCTTTGGCCCCGTCTAATGCCTGGACTATGTGGCTTTCTGGGGCGGGGAAACAGAAAATAGAAAATGCATTGTTTACAGGAAGCTGTTGCAGGTAAACTATGTTGCAATCATTGGCTGCATGACTGCAACCCTCATGTTTACACTTGTTTGTTGGTTTGTTGGTTTGTCCGTTTGCAGGATTACTCCAATAGTCCGAGATGGATTTGAATGAAGTGTTTTGGAGGGGTGGGGTGTGGCACAACTAACGATCCATTAGATATTGGTGGCGATCCAGATCAGGATCCGGCTTCTGGAATTTCTTTTAATAACTCCGCTCAGCCTGTGCATTAACGCCACAGGCTTTAGGACAATGAGCAGTGTAACTGATGACGCGTCACCCTGCCTCTTTCCTTCTGCCTGCAGAGAGAGGGACGGAGAGAGCGAGCAGGAAATGGAGGGAGGGGGGGGACACCTGTAGATTCTGCGTGTTTTCACATTAAACTCTGTGAAATTACAGTTGAGTTCGACCAAAGCACACTTGGTGGTTGTTGGAGAGAGTAACAACGACGTTTTAGGTGAGTTTTACTTTGTTTCTGTCCAGTTTGAATGAGGTGTTTTACGATGCTCCGCTACGTACAGCTGATCTCAACATAAACACAAATACACGTGGATGATGGCGCAAGATGAACGGAGAGGAGAGGAGAGGAGGCAATCGTACTCGGGCATCTTGGCGGAGGTCTGCGCTCTCTGAGTGCCATTCTAGTTTTTTTAAGTGTGTTTATTTTCACAATGGCATTTGTGTGCGCGGTGAACGGGTGAAACCAACGCAGTAGATTACACAAAATCCCACCACCATCACAATTAGCAAAACACATAAATAAGAGATAAAAAACCCCAGGAGTTGCTGGATAAAACACATCAGGTAACGTTTCATTTGTGCGTGGTCATAGTGGTCATAGCAACTTTAGGTTTAAGCTCCAGAATCAGTCCAGAGTTGGTAAAAAAAAGCTGAACAGTACATGTTGAAGAGTTACTATCAAAAGGTGTAAAAATGGAGCATGGACGCACCGGTGATGAAAGAGATGCATATTGATGATCACTTTTTAAATCTTCTTAAAGCTGACCGAGACAACTAACGTGAAACTGAAATCCATCTAGGACACGACACACCCCCACAACAACCTGTTTGTAATGTAAATGTAATTGTAATGTAAATGTAATATAATTTATTATTTTAATGGAGCTTCCCGGCAAAAAGTATTTCACACGTTTGTACCTGTACAACCGGCGTGACAATAAACATCTTGAATCTTGAATCTTGAATCATCTCAACCTGAGAAACTCTTCTCCCCTCAGCTTTGAAGATGAGTTCCAGAGTGTCAGGTGATCCGGAGGAAGAGAATGAAGAAGAAGGAGACGAAGAAGAAGAAGAGAGCGTCAACCCGACAGAGGTGAAAATGAGTCAGATGGTGATGCCCTGTCACAGCAACCACCGGCAGGAGCTGAGCGTGGGACAGCTGCTCAAGTGGATGGACTCCAGTGCCTGCCTCTCTGGTGAGGTCTGCGTGTGTGTGTGTGCGTGTGTGATTCAGTAGTCATGTGGTGTGTGTTGAAATGATTTCACTTGTGAGTTTCCACAGTCTGTTGTAATCACTGAGTAGCCAGACAGGACATGCTGACATGTGTCTGTTTCATATGGGCAGCTGAGAGGCATGCTCGGTGTCCCTGCGTCACCGCCTCCATGGACGACATCCACTTTGAACACACCATCAGGTAACAGGAAGTGTGTGCACAGAGGCGTGGGTCCTGCTGAATTGACAGTGTGTGTGTACAGTATATCACGGATGTATAATAAGACCTGGATACAGCCATGGATGTATAAAGAGAACTGGATACAGCGTTGGAGGCGGGACCCCGTTCATTCCTATGAAAGTTGCTCAGTGGTGCATGAAGACAAAATGGATTGAAAAGTACCGGGTCTTGGGCACATGGAACATGCGCAGTAGCGTCCGCTCGGTCACATGACTCACAACGGGGTCACAACGTCACTCAATAACTCTGGATTCAGCTATTAGTGCGTTTTACAACTTTTGAAACCTAATGATTTAAATAAGGGCTATTCGAGTGTTCGTACTGGGGAGTTTATTTACCTAAATAACAGCGTCTCTTTCCCAATGTAAGTCTGTGAAAAAGTCTTTTTGGGCCCAATGGTATCACGTGACAGACACAGAAGTTGCAGTACTGCTGTTTGACCACTACGAAAGTTGGGATCAACAACCGGCGCTTGCAGTATTGCAGTGAAAAATCCCCCTGCTGCCCAAAAAGCATTTCCCCATAGACCATTATTGTGAAAGAGAGGTCTGTAAAACTGTTGACAGGACACCTCCACCTGCAAACAAGGATCACTATGACTCTTTCTAGAATGAATTTTTGATCCATGGAGGTTTTACATTTGTAAAACGTTCCTCAAGATGAGAAAAGTGATTTAAACATCTGTGACGTCATCACAATGTAAAGTCTGTGGTAACTGGGGAGAGTTCAGAGCGGGAGGAACACTACTGCGTGTATTCAGTGTGCCGCATACCCCGGGAGGAAACCTGGAAGCTACAAAACTTTTTTTGACGTATGAGCCAGACGAGCAATTCTCATTGGACTGAATAGGCGCCATCTAGTAGGTCTGGTATCCAGTTCTTATTATACATCCATGTTTTATATACAGTATGTGCTCATTCTTCCTTTCTGCCTCCCTGTTCAGCGTTGGTCAGGTGGTGAACATCAAGGCAAAGGTCAACAGAGCCTTTAACACCAGCATGGAGGTCAGATACGTTTACGTTGTGTTCTCACTTATGTTTTACACTCCAGCATTTTATACAAAGACACCAACTCATTCTTTGAGTCTTTACATTCATACTAGGGCTGTCAATTGATTCAAATATTTTAATTAATCGCATGATAGTTAACCGTTATTAATCATACATTTTTTATCTGTTCAAAATGTATCTTAAAGGGAGATTTGTCAAATATTTAATACTCTTATCAACATGGGAGTGGACAAATATGCTGCTTTATGCAAATGTATGTATATATGTATTACTAGAAATCATTTAACAACACAAATCAATGACAGATATTGTCCAGAAACCCTCACAGGTACTGCATTTAGCATAAAACAATATGCTCAAATCATAACATGGCAAACTGCAGCCCAACAGGCAACAACAGCTGTCAGTGTGTCAGTGTGCTGACTTGACTATGACTTGCCCCAAACTGCATGTGATATCATAAAGTGGGCATGTCTGTAAAGGGGAGACTCGTGGGTACCCAGAGAACCCATTTACATTCACATATCTGGAGGTCAGAGGTCAAGGGACGCTTTTGAAAATGGACATGCCAGTTTTTCCTCGCTAAAATGTAGCCAACTTTGGAGCGCTATTAAGCTTCCTTCACGACATGCTAGTATGACATGGTTGGTACCGATGGATTCATCAGGTTTTCTAGTTTCATATGATACTAGCATCTTCACTCTAGATTTAAAACTGAGCCGCTACAACCTCTGATTGCGTTATTGCGTTAAAGAAATTAGTGCCGTTAAAACAAATTTGCGTTAACGCGTTAATTTTGACAGCCTTAATTCTGTACCCTGCTCAGGATTTGGTGGAGACCAAAAACAGAGCTAAAAGAGGGTGAATGTTGGACTTAAAACAACTCCAAATTGTTCCGTAACAGCTGGATGTGTAAATAAACAACTATAGCTAACAAGGTCGCCATATCAACTTAAACGGTGATGATACTCCAATGTTCATGACCTGTTTCTGCTGCCCACAAATGGTAAAAAAACAAATCAGTTATTGTAGTTTTAAGAGTTTGAAGACCTCAGTGAGCTTCTGAGCCAAAGTTACCAGCAGCGTGCCGTGAAGTCAAATCACTGCTGGCAGCTTTAAATCTTGTTATTTATTGTTGTTTGCTGAATAAATCATATCATATAATCTATGGTCAAAGCATAAGAGTTTGACCGTAGATTGTCCCTGATATATTCCATCCCAGGTGGGCATTCAGGTGAGCTGTGAGGACCTGTTCTCTGATCGCCACTGGAGGGTTTGTCACGCCTACGCCACCTTTGTTACCCAGCGCACGAACACAGGAAAAAAGGTAAGGGGTGTGTTGATTTGTTTTTTGCAGTTGAACAGTCTGCATTTGTGTGTGTATGTACAGTATGTGTGTGTGTAGGTATTGTTAAAGGCTTCCTGACACTAAGTAGACACATTTACTGACGTTTATTCACAGGTGACCCTGAAGCCCATTGTACCTCACACTGAGAAAGAGCAGGTTGAATACAGCGTGGCGGCTGAGAGACGGAGGGTCAGGATGTTACACGATGACATCATCAAAGATCTGCTCTCTCATGGGTCCATCCTGCAGGGTAGTGTGATGCACGCTGCTGCAAATGTATAAATAACACCAACCATATCCTTTAAAACCTTGCATTAACTTTCAAATTTGTGCGTGTGTGTGTGTGTCAGCTGACAACTCAGCAGTAGGCAGTGCGGTGGCAGCAGAGAAGACCAAGGTGGAGAGTGTTGAACTGGTTCTACCACCACATGCTAACCATCAGGTTATTTCTTTATGTATCTATAAACTTGCCTGTTTATCTCAGCAATGGGAGGAATCTCTAGTTATGTTCTGATTTGAGAGTATATGGTGATTAGTGTCATTTTTGTACTGCTATAGAATTTTGGTATGACAACATACACTCACCGACCACTTTATTAGGTACACCTTGCTAGTACTGGGTGGTCTTCTGCTGCTGTAGCCCATCTGCTTCAAGGTTGGACGTGTTGTGCGTTCAGAGATGGTATTCTGCATACCTTGGTTGTAACCAGTGGTTGTTTGAGTTCCTGTTGCCTTTCTATCATCTCCAACCACTCTGCCCATTCTCCTCTGACCTCTGACATCAACAAGGCATTTCCGTCCACACAACTGCCGCTCACTGGATCTGTCCTCTTGTTCGGACCGTTCTCTGTAAACCCTAGAGATGGTTGTGGTGAAAATCCCAGTAGATCAGCAGTTTAATACTCAGACCAGCCCGTCTGGCACCAACAACCATGCCACGTTCAAAGTCACTTCAATCCCCTTTCTTCCCCATTCTGATGCTCGGTTTGAACTTCAACAAGTCGTCTTCACCACGTCTAGATGACGTAATGCATTGAGTTGCTGCCATGTGATTGGCTGATCAGCTATTTGTGTCAACAAGCAATTGAACAGGTGTGCCTAATAAAGTGGCCGGTGAGTATAAACAACATAAAATACAACAACACCTATTTCCAGGAGAGAGAGAGATAACTGGAATAACAGAAAAACAATCCAGGCACTCCAAAATCTCAGAACAAGTAACAACGGGGGATAGAAATATTAAAAAGCCTTCATTATAGCGACTAAATCATAAAAACAGCCAACACGCTTCGACCACTGTCGGTCTTCATCGGCGCATTTAACACACATTTAATGTTTATTCTTATTTAGAGAAGGGTTACAAATGCGTCGAACATCTTTTGGTTTTGCCTGGAACGCGTGAAGGAATCGACCCGGCCTGGACTGTTTTGATTTCTTCTTTTACTGTCTACTTTACTAGTCAAGAAATGCTTTGCTGCATTTATAACAACAACACATTTGGTCTTTACAGATAGAAATGATAAACGTGTTAATTTGCATATAAAGCGGGGAGGTGAGGTATTAGTAGTATTTTGTGATATTATAATGCCGCTGTTGTGTTTTATATTAAAGACGTCTTTCAACACATGCTTTTGAAATTAGCTACCTGGGTTTTGCTGCATGCACTAATTACTTTTGGGACACCTTCTGATAAACTTTCACTTGCTTCTGGTCACCAAACAAAAATCTGTGAACAATTTAAAGCCATCCTGCTGGCACAGCAACAGTTGGATCTCAGTTGGACATGAAGAGCTGAATCACAGCACAGCGATCGTGTCTTTAGTTCTGCAGAGCAGATTGTTGGTGTGTAGAGGAGCTGGACGTCTAAGAGGCTGCGTTGTGTTGTGTGTGTGTGTGTGTGTTGTGTGTGTTTGGTCAGTTTGTCAGGAGGCTGTGTGGGAGGCGTTCAGGATCTTCTTCGACAGGATCCCCGGGACGACGGAGTACCAGAAATGGGTTCACACGTGTCAACACGAGTCGCTCTGCATCTCCGACCTCGCCAAAAACTTCAGCAGATCCGAGGAGCACACGAGCATGATTCACCGGGTAAGAAGAGCCCACAGCGGGCTGAGAGCAGTCCGTCTGCTGCCACATCAACAACCATCCAACAGCAACACTGTGTGTCTGCACACATTTCACCAGAGATCCATCCTGCAGATACACACAGAACAAATATTGATATATCTGCAAAACAGTCACTGTCAACATTTCAATATTAACGAAGGCACACAGAAGGATTCTCAAATGTATTTTGTGATTTATATATAAAAGAGTCTCTCCAAAAAGATATCTTTAAATGCACACAAACATGTCTTGTTCAGAAACAGAATCTTTATTTATTGCCAGGTGTATCAGGTATAAACTAGGAATATGTTTTGGTTCGTTGGTGCAAATAAGCAGTAAGAAAAATAACAATAGAATAATTAAAACGTTAGAATAATGAGAATAAAATAATTGAAAATCTACCAATATAAAGATATAAACAATCCTTTGCAAAATGCAAGTAAGATATAAACAAAAACATCATTTAAATAATATATTATTTACAGTATAACATATTGCTGGTATGCAAACAATCCGGTACCAGAGAGGGAGCTTTGAATAAATGTAATAGAAATCCACAAATATATGTATTTAAAAGTACACATTTGGATGTTGTTAAATTTATATACAAACTGTTGCATTGCACTGCGTTTGTTTCTGGGTTTCCTGAGACTCCCGTGACGTCACCCGATCTCAAAATGCAATTTTTCTTTTAACAGGGAATTACCTGTAGCCAATCAGATGCCTCCGTTCTTTTCAGCCAATTACATGAGCGTGATGTTAGGAAGACGTGTCATGTCCCTTAATGCCACCTGAGCATCGTCTAAATGCCACAGCAGACCTGAGTATTGTTGCTGATCCCCTTTATGGCCTCAGTCCTCTAATGGCTACCTCCAGCGGGACACAAAGCTCCGTGTCACAAAGCTCATCTCAACATGACGATGAGGTCAGAGCGCCGGACGCTGTTCGTGTCAACAAGGAGAAGAATCTGAGGAATGTTTCCAGCAGCTCGTTGAATCCATCACAGCAAGAACTCCGGCTGTTCTGTTCCCTGTAATAGACAGGTGTACCTAATAAAGTGGCCACTGTGTGCACGTCACATCTGTCTACATGTTCTTAATATTAGATATGAATGTACTGAACATGGTTGTTGTCAGAGAAAAATAATAAATAGTGTAATTTGGGTGAACCGACGCTTTAAAAAAAAAAACCAGGGAGAGAAAAGTTTTCTTTTCTCATTAACAGTCACACTCATTTTTAAATTGATATACTGTGGAGATTTAATGGGTTTTATGGCCTGAAGGGGTTGTTGTCAAAACTCCCTCAAGACTTCAGAGACGGCTGCAGCAAAATGTATTTTTAAACCACAACAAGCAATTTGCACATAATTGCATTGAAAGTCCAGAGTGTGAAGAAACAAAAAAAAAAACCCTCCTAAGTGAACGAATCAATTAATCAGGTGTTCAATCAGTCACCAATCTAAAAACATCACTGAACACACAACATCATTATCACAAACAAGATAATCATGTGGACAATTACTGGCTGAGTGTTAAAATGTTTGTGTCGGACACGTACAGTAGATAATAACCGTCGTGTGTTGTGTTTACAGAGGATGAGCCGGATGAGAGACCGGAGGCCTCCATCACGGTAGGAGCAGCAGATAATCATCATGTCCTCTGACTTCACGCATTCACATAATGACAACATGAACCGAGGACATTTCTGAACGTACCGAGATTTAAACTGGACTAGAGGAAGTGACGATCCCCTGTCCGTCCAACAAAAGCAATCAGTCAGTTGAAGGGATGGTTCGGGAGTTTCTCAGTGTGGTTGTAGGAGTTACTTCGATGGAGTTTGACAGGAGTACCAGCACGGGAGCAAAGCAATGTGCTGTGGACGGAGGCAGCAGCTTGACAGCACACTGTCCGGCAGACAGCCCTTTCTGACGGGGAATTGAAGCCGTTATATCTATGCTCTCTCTTCAAAGCCACCAGACTCCTTTGACCAAAACAGTAATTTTAGAAGAAACAAATCGCCGGCACTCGCTACTTTCTTGATGTTCTTCGACATATTTTTTAGGGATGCACCGATACCACTTTTTTTCAGACCGAGTACAAGTACTTACATTTGGGTACTCTCTGATAACCGAGTACCGATACGAGTACTTCTCTGTGCCAAAAGACCCTCGTCAACAGCCAGCTGGAGGGTGTGAGCGACACACGACAGGCTGGGGAGTCCCAAATACGAAGCGGTGCGCCGCCACCGGCTCTAGGTCGGCTTGGAAAGGCTCGGGGCGAAGGTGCTTCCCGGGGCCGTGGACAAAGTGCTCGCAGCGCCCTCTCTGTCCTCAGGCGGACCCAACCGCGTCGTAGTGTCCCCGATCGGGGCTCGGCCCACGTAAAAGGCGCCAAGGGTCTGTGGCGATGTCGGCAACCCACCCGATCCGTCTTGAAACACGGACCAAGGAGTCTAGCGCACGCGCGAGTCAGAGGGTGCAAGCAAAAACCCCGTGGCGAGATGAAAGTGAGGGCCGTCTCGCCCGCACCGTCAGGGAGGTGGAGCGTGAGCGTGTGCGATCGGACCCGAAAGACGGTGACGAGAGGTTAACGTCACGCTGCCGTAAAGTGGTATTGGAGCCGTTTTGCGAGTACGAGTACATACATACACGGTATCGGACCTGATACTGGTATCAGTATCGGTTCATCCCTGATATTTTTCTAGTATTTCTTTTCATGATATTTTCCCGTACACATCCAGAATAACATGAATGTGTTCCTTCAGTTACTGATATTCTAACACTTGTGTTTCCTCCTCCTGCAGAGCGGTGGTGACTCCTGCACCGAAGATCCCTGAGAGAACAGGTAGAAGCTCTTTAATGATCTGATGCAACACTAACAGAGTTGTTCTGTCATTTACAGTGTTGTTATTGATTTGTCATTATATGCTGCCGTTGGTAGTATGTGCTGTAACGATCTCTCTGTCTGTGGACCATGAACTGTGAGATGTATATTGATTTTTGTGTTTGCTGCTATGTGACTGTGATATACTCAGACTGTAGACGCCTGTAACGGTAGTACTGCATGTAAGATAAGATTAGTTCTTATATTATGTTTCTCACGATGAACTAAATGGATGTTGAGTATTCTCTGCAGACAGCTTCATTTAAATCATCCCTTAAATTATACTCTGTGATTAAAAGTCACACTGATGTTACTTCCGGTGCAGAGATTGTGACCGTCGCCCCGTCTGCGGCTCCGTCTGCTGCTCCATCTGCTGCTCCATCTCCGGCCCCGTCTGCTGCGGCTCCGTCTGCGGCTCCGGCTCCGTCTGCTGCTCCATCTGCGGCTCCGTCTGCGGCTCCGGCCCCGTCTGCTGCAGCTCCGTCTGCGGCTCCGTCTGCTGCAGCTCCATCTGCGGCCCCGTCTGCAGCTCCGTCTGCGGCTCCGGCCCCGTCTGCGGCTCCGTCTGCGGCTCCATCTGCTGCAGCTCCGTCTGCGGCTCCATCTGCTGCAGCTCCGTCTGCGGCCCCGTCTGCAGCTCCGTCTGTGGTCCTGGTGACTACCACCACCACCGCCGCCACCACCGCCCTCCTCAGCCCCGTGAGTGCCTCTCCAAGCCCCGGCCCGGAGCAGACCCAGCCGGTCGAGGAGGTCGAGGAGGTTGAGGAGGTTGAGGAGGTACCAGCCAGCACTTACATTTACATTTAGGGTGTTTA